>AWUE01019019.1:0-95710 GCA_001974825.2 Corchorus olitorius
TTTTTTTCATAGTCGTTATAGCTTTTTGACTAATTAATTGTAAATTGTATAACCTCATTTATTGATTAAATTGTTACCAAAATTACTTATCATTACATGTTATTATGGATTTATTGGTGTAAAGTATTTTTCATAACTACATAGCTTTTTTAGTAACTTTGTATTATAAATTTGATAACATCCATCGTTGATAAAATTGTTAACTAAAAAAAAATTACTGAATTTGTTGATTCACGTATAGTTTTTGATAATATATAATTTTTCAGTAATTACTGTAACTAATTACTGTAAATTTGATAATTTCTATTATTGATAAAATGGTTAACAAAATTTACTTATAACGAAAAATTGATGAGTTTATATGCCCAATATTTTTCAGGACAAATTTAATATTACAAAACATGTAACTTAAAATCAGATTCTACCAAATTTCAATCTCACGTGTGAAACACGTGGCAAAATACTAGTATATTAAATTAAATATCTGACGCTAATTTAACGTTAAAGTATATCTTTTAGCGTTATCTTTTAACCGATTTGAATGAAATAGGTGATGCCGAAAATGGCCAAATTAGTACTAGACTAGACTACTAGTTGTAGAAATGAATAATATGATATTGGTCAATATTGTCCGCTAAATATTTGTCTCATTTATATTAAAATATATTGCCAATTGCTGTATTTAGTTACTTCATAAATGAGAGGATAAAAGAAGCAGAGAAGAAGAAAGAAAGAAAGAAAGAACAAACTAATTTGGCAGGAAAATTTATTGCTGACGACCTGTTTAGATACAATGAAGGAAGATAAGAGTTGAATTTTGGAACAGTTCTTAAAATAATAAACTTTTTCCCATTAAAGTTTATCATCAAATTTTTTTTTAGGTGTCACTAAGTTTACCCACTTTCAATATAAAAATAAACTTTAAAGAAATTTATTGTGATATGGTATTATGTCACCAATGATTGAATCACTTGGTGGTATATATATATATATATATATACTAGTTATATATATATATATATACTAATTTTAGTTTTCATATGTATTGTATGTGTCCAACATGTTTAAATTAAATATGTTTACGAAATTTTGATATACTATAAAATTTTGATAACCTCCCTATAGAATATACACTATGCTCAGTTTGATACATGATCGATCGTCAGCAGTCATAAAAATAATCCCCACAGAATCTTAACTAAGTAGATAGGGTAAGCAGGGGTCGATCCCACAGAGAAGGTGGATAGACTTTATCCGAAAATACAATCCTTAAAAATATCTCAAAAGCAATGCGTAAAAACGGGGGATTGAAATAACAATTGAAAAGAAAACAATTAAACTAGAAACAAAACAAAGTAAATTAAATCTAGATCTATGGCAATTAAGAAAGAAAACAATAATTAAAAGGCATACTTCTTCTCCAATGGTAGAAAACAATCAAATTAATTATGGGTCCTCGATTTGAAAGGTAAATTCAATATTAAATTCATGATGATAACTGGTCTAGGGAAAACCCTAACATACTATTTAGATAAGATTAGCCGTCAAGCCTTAAATTACCCCTTTCTCCTCCTAACTAATCAATTAGCCGTCAAGCCTTATAGATTTGTTAGAATTCAAAGCATTAAGATCAACTTTTATTAGTTCTTTCACACATGCTTAATAAATAAAACCATACAACAACCAGATAAATCTGATCACTGGCATGCAAACACATTTAACCCGCCGTCAAGCGCGGCTAACTTGCTACACACAATCAAACATGAACGTCAATCCGCTATTTGATCTAGCCAACAATCTCTCAAATTACCTCTTTACCGGCCGGAACAAATCAATAAAAATCAAGATTGTAGAATTAAAACAGAGTTTAACATGCTATCTATCAAGAATAAAATACCAAATTATAAGAACAGAAATCTCACCATGTTAATTGATTGAATTCACCAAAGGATTAGAAGTATTAAGAATTTAGTTACTCATGGATTTGGCAAAATCCATGAGAAGCTCAAGAACACTTACAAAACTTGAAGGGGGGCGAAATCTCCTCTTGAATAACCTAGGGTTGCCGCCCCTTTCTATGCAAAGAGAGGGTGGCGCACCCTAGCCCTAAAAAACTAGAAGAAAACTAGAAGAAAACTAGAAGAAAAGAAATTATCTATGTGAAAATATTTTGGTGTGTGCTTTGTGTTACAGGAGGTGGCTATTTATAGCGGAAATAACCCTAGGAAATCCAATTCTAACTTGGAAAGGGGTTTAAGTCGGTTTTGGGTCTAATTTAGACTCCAAGTTGGATTAAAAGTCTTCCTAGAGTAGAATCCAAGTTAAAATAGGATCCTGAAAAAATCCTGATTTCGTGCAGGGCCTTCGACGGCATTTTTGGGTTTGAAAACGGCAGAACTGGGTCTTCGACTTCAAAGGAAAGTTGTAGATCTCGGAGTTAGCTTTCCAACGAGTACTCATGGTCTTCAAACGGAGCTCTGAGCAGAAAGTTATGATTTTTCTACCAAAACTGCGCCTGAATCCTAATCCTGTTAGGACTACAATCGGGAATCTACGGGATTTGGATATTTCCTTGGATTTAGGAGTCATTAATTGGGATTTTAATTCCAATTAATTATTCATATGGGCTGAATATCTTCCCAAATAAAATATCCATAAATACCAAAGCTTAAGGGCTTATCCATGGTTTGTCTTCAATTAAAGCTCCAATCTTCAATTCTTCCTCTTGAAATAGATCTTCAAAAATCTTCAAGTCTTCAAATTATCTTCAAATGGTCTTCAAACACGAACTTCGAATCTTCCAAATCTATGCTCAAAATTGCTTTGCTCAAATCTGTGTAAAAAGTCATCAAAATAGCTCCAAAATTAGTGAAAAATAACAAATTCTCATTTTCACATCACTTAAGAACTCATAACACAAATATTAACAAAATAGCATATAATTAAGCATAAATTAGTCTAAAAACATAGTAAAATAGCCATAAAAATAGGGTCTAATTTAGCTCGATCAATACCCCATTTATGCAATCACTTGACAATTGTTGAGCCCACATAGAAAGGCCCAAAGGTCCAATACCATCCAAAAGTCTATCTAAAGCTCAAAGGCCACACTATTTATATAGAGGAACGTCTACACATAAGTAGACCTGTTTAAGGGCCGGGCAACCCGCCCAAGCCCCGTAAGCCCGCCCGATATTTGGGAGGGCTTGGACAAAAATTTGAAGCCCGTTGGACGGGCTTGGACAAAATTTTAAGGCCCGCTTACAAAATGGGCCGGGCTTGGTCTTAACCATAAAAGCCCGGCCCGAGCCCGTATGCTTAAATAATTAGAATATTTTATTTGTTTTTAATTAGATTGACTAGTTAAAATATTCATTAGATGTGTAAATTAATTATTTTGATAAAAATATATATGTTAATTAAGCTTTACTATCTTAGATATAATATATATTATTAAATAAATAATAAATATATTCTAAATAATAAATAATGAGTTCAAAATAAATAAATAATATATATTTAATTACTAAACGGGTGGGCTTGGACGGGCCTTGGACAAAGTTTTTTTTAATTGGGCGGGCTTGGGCATAAGTTTAGACCCGTTTAATCGGGTCGGGCCGGGCTTGGACAAGCCATATAGGTATAAATCAAACCTTGGGCCCGGCCCGAACCCGGCCCGGCCCGTCCCATGAACACCTTATGTGACATAAGGTATGAGTTCACTATCTCCACTTTTTAGCTCTTAAACTCTCAAAACACCTTAATACCCTATTGAGTTCAGTATCTCCAAACACCATAATACCCTACTGGCTTTAGTATCTCCGAACACGTTTAGATCCTACTGACTTCAGTATCGGAGAGAATCCCCTCCAAACAAACCCAAGGCCCTTATCTCATGATCCGCTCTTTTATAGATCACTCGAATTTGATGGGCCTCTGTCTAAGAAGTTTCAACAGCTCACGTTTAACCATTGTCTTTATTGTATTTATCCTCCAATTCCATTTTAATATAATCATCTCTTCTAAATGTGGGAAAAAAATATGAATTTCATAATCTTGCAACAACATAAATTTACAAATCACACAATATAATTAATTTATTTTATATTTCCAATAGAACAATGTTGAATATATCTTATGTAACTCAAATATTAAAGAAAATACTAAATTTAAAGGATTACACAAGAAAGTGGCATAATCACCCAGACACCTTCACCTAATACCTAAATTTCTTTCCCAGTTTTAAACATAGAAATTTTTACAATAAGAACAAAAGAAGGCAATCATCAAAATTCTTATATAGGTTAAAAATTCAACTCTTTTAAAAAATATTTTTAAGCCATCATCAAACATAATAATGAAAATATTGAAGAAAATAACTTACTCTTTTCTGTCTTTTTTATAATGAAAATTCAAATCTTTTCCTCATAATATTCATGAAGTCCAAATTGTCAAATCAAATGTATAAGCTAAAAATTATATTCTTATGCCCAATTCCTTAATATGGAAGTCTAAATAAGGAGTCCAAGTTCAATCAGTAATTATGATGCAATAATGATTCAACCCTAATACAACATTGTTAAATCCTATTCAAAGGAGGACTTTACAAGAGTAGTTTTGGAAGAAAATTCATAACTTTTAATCTAGAGCTCGAAAAAATGCAAATGAGGTACCATTGGAAAGAAGATTTCAAGATCTACAACTTTTATATTTATTTCAAGACCTAATTCTACCGCTTCGGTGGATGATTTTGCCCTTAAAATTTCTGGATAAAATTGATATATTCTCCTAAACTGACTTGGAGAATGTTTGGGACGAAAATTCAGATGCTAAAAATGATGTGGAGCATTCCTATTTGCCACGTTGGATCTAATTAATGAGGATGATCTAAATTTCCATTATTTTAATAATGAAATAATTAACATATCTTCTAATAATGGCAATTTAAAAATATATTTGAAAAGAAAAATACAATATTATATATATATATAAGTTGAATTAAAAAATCCTAATTTAACATAACATATAGATTCATAAACATGTATATAAAGTCAAACATATCGTCACACTGGCTATATATAGTTCCCATTTTTAACACTTTGTCAACTCCATATTTTTCTTTAAATGAGTTGCATATTATGATTAAAAATGGGAATTATTATGATTTTATTATATGTTTTGTTGGGTCACTTTGGAACAAGTTAAAAGTCGGTTACTTGAACTGATCAAATGATTCATGGGTTTTGATGCTTGTTGCACCCGAATTGTTAGTTTAACTGCTTATTGCATACTAAGGTTTTGGTTTTTTTTTTAAAAAATTTTTGACATCAACTAAGGTTCTGGGTTTATCTCTCATGAAATCTGGGATTTAGTTATCTAGTTTATTTATTTGTTTATTTAGTTTGTAGATAGTTTATTTAAGTTAATTTTTTAGTTTGAATTGAATTCTCATAGGTATATAAGGAAATGTTATGATTATAATGAGATTTTTCATTGTATTAAAAAAAGTTTTACCGCTTATTTTTTTTTTTTAAGAAAAGATTGCAATTTTTATTTTAAATGAAAATTAAATTACAAAGATAATACTCATAATTACAATAGATTGAGAAGAATGCTTCTTTCTTAGATATAGATCTAGGTCTTGCTCCGTGATCAGATGAGTCGTGTTGATGATTATATGGAGACTCGAACCGTCTTCATAAATCTTTCGCATGCCCGCCACTCCATCGCTTTTGCTTATCGGTGAATCTTCCAAGAAAAAGCTTTCAACAACAAAAAAAAGTGGTTGATTCGAGGATCACCTTCACCCATCATTTGATTAGAAAGAAAAACCATTCCGACAAGGCAAACTATTTTCAATCTATTGCAAACTAGAAACTTGACAGAAGCCAAACTCAACAAAAACTACTGACTAAATACTACTAATTGACACAAAAAACTGACTAAAACCCAACCACTACTAGAAAACGTTGATATATGGGCGTTTATTTAGCGGCGTTACAAACGCCACTACTTGATTCTCTAAAATTGAAGATACTGGTGTTTTCCTCTAAAAGCCACTATACTGCGATTATGTCCACAAACGCCGCTAAATTAGAAAAAATGGGAAGGGGGGGGGGGAGACGTTTTCCCGTGAATAATCAAAGTAAAATTGTATTTTCCCTCCAAATTTATTTTTTTAATTAAAATAAATCATTTAGCGGCGTTTTTTTCATAAATAGTGGCGTTTGTAAACGGCACTATTTAGTGGCATTTCCTTTACAAACGCCGCTAGATCTTACTCTCTTCTTCCCAAATTTCTTCTTCTTCGATTTTTCCCAAACCCTAAAAGTGCGACAATTTTCAAATCACTACCAATTACTCCGGCCAGACCTTTCCCGACTCCAGCAGCGCCGCTCTCTTCCTCGCAAGACTGGTGTCATTCGTTCCTTCACACACAGAGCCTTCCTCTCGCGCAGACTGCACCGTCGCCAACCTACACAGCCCAGCATGGGCGTATTTAAGGGGGAGCAGGCAGGGGCCATGGCCCCCCAAAGTTGGTGAAATTGTCTTTAAGTCCTTGAAGTTTTCATGTGAAATGGGAAAATTGTTTATTTGGCCTCCCTTAGTTGGTGAAATTGTCTTTAAAGACATGTAAATTTTAATGTGAATTGAGAAAAATTTTTATTTGACCCCACAATATTTTACAAAATAATCCTTATATTATAACAAATTTTATTACTTATATATTAAATTTATATCATTAACATTTTTCAATTGTAACTATTGTTAATATTTTTGACAAGTATATTATTTTATTTGATTATACAAATGATAAACTTTTATATATTTCGCCCCCCCAAAGCAAGATTCCTAGCTCCGCCCCTGCAGCTCAGCCACAACAACCTTGAATTTTTTCATGGTGGGTTATGGTTTTTGGCCTCTGGGCTTATACTATTTGTGGTCGTTGCCCTCTTACTTGGACTAGTTTCTCCATGGAAGCATTTTCTCGGCTCTAGGAATTCACCAAACTCTCTTATGCTTCTGGTGTCATGCTTTGGTATATTTATTATAACATTTTCCCTTTGAAGTTTGAATTCTGATCAATATTCCTTCTCATACTTTATAATGAAATGTTACAGGTTGGAGAATTGGTATTATATAGTATTAATCTTGATGACTAGGAATCTAGACAACGCCAAGATTTTCGTGGATATCAATCTGTCCATATGGTAAGTTTTCGTATTTTGACTGATTAATTTTTGTAGATATAATGATAAAAACCCTTTCATTTTCAATAAGAACAACAAAATTTTCTATTTAGTCAAATCTTTTAATTCATTTTTCATTTGATAGCTTTTTTTTTCTTAAATGGAAATTCAAACTGAGCTAGAAATTTTGAATTTCCATTGGATCTTTGAATTAGTCATATAGGAATATATTCAATCTGATTCGTAATCTATTATGTTGAATGTTTTCAAGTCACAGATTTTAGTTTGGTTCAATCGATTTAGCTTGGTGTTGACAGGTGTTGTCAATTGTCATAAGTCTGTATTTTAAAAAACTGCAATCTGGCATTGAGTTTCCTTTTCTTTTTGTCAAAGTAACATGAATTGATTTCTCTTTTCAAGCTTGAAGACTTTTTGGTTTTCTAGTGCTGGGAAAGGGCTATAGCATTAAAGTAAACTTTTCTTGAATTAGATCATTGATGGTACATTATTTGGACTATATTTAATTAGTAATTTGTTTTATGCCATCATTCAGTTGAAATGGGGGAAGAGGCTTGTCTTTGTCAATGTGATTTTCTGGATGAGGAATTCTTAAAATTTCAAAGATTTTTGAAAAGAAAGAATTTTGAAATGCTTCATTTTCAAATGCTAGCTTTAAAAATCTTAGTTTGGATGAAGATTTTTAGGAGGAGATTGTGAGGTATTCAGAATTTTTTTAATAAAATAATATATTTAATTATAAATAAATAATATTAGAAGAATAAAAATATGCAATATGTATATCATTGGATTTGTAATAATGTATATATATTTTTAATAAAATTTCGAAGTGAAAACACATCTTTAAAAATACATTTTTAAAAAATATAAAAAATTTATATAAAAAAAAGAAAGTAAGTTAATGTGGTGGTTAAGGTAAAAAGAAGAGAATTTTAAAAAGACACCATCTTACATGGATTTTGAAGTGAGGTTTTCGGCCTTTTAAAAATCCTCTCCAATTTCCAAGATTTTTTAAAAACCAAATTATAATGTTGCCAAACCAAATTTTTAAATTTAGATTTTAAAAAAAGGGTAATTATTTGATACACCGGCGGTGTAGATTTTGAACTCCACAAGCGGATTGTGGAGTTGGCATATGTCCATTTTTTGAATTAATTAAGTTTTAAATATTTGAATCTAGTCCCTAGGGGACACATGTCACCCTTCAAGACCCGCTTGTACAGTCTGCTAAACTCCACTGACGTATATTATATATAAACCCTTTAAAAAATCCCTATAAAAAAGAAAATCCTCTTAAATATCCTCATCCAAACACACTCTTAAAGTTCTATATTTAGTAGAAGCATCATGATTCATGTAAGAGGAGGAAATTCTATGTACGTTTGTTTAGAATATACTCCCTCTGTCCCATATTATAAGTCCCCTTCTAGGAAACTTTTTTTTCCTAAATTATAAGTCCCTTTTTTAAAACCCAATGTAACTTATATCTAAATTACCTAACACTATGTTTGGATTCAAGTTTTTAAATAAGGAAAGGAAAGGAAGGGAAAGGAAAGGGGAGGGAAGTTTTTTAAAGGAAAAGAAAGGATGTAGGTTTCCCTGTTTGTATTGTTAAAAATCAGTTGGGGAAAGGAAAAGAAAGGAATCATCATATTTTTTGTTTGGTTAAGCAGTGGAAAGGAATGGAAAAGATATAATATATTATAAATTACTAATAATAACCTTGGTTATTAAGTAGTAAAAAACTATGGATTCTACCAAGCATATGAGACAAAACAAAAAAATAAAAAGTAGAAAGCATACATGGGAAGAGAGAGGTGGTGGTGGGAAGAAATTTTGGATGTTGGAAGCAAGTAAAAGACTAGGTAGTTATAGTGTGTAACTTTACATGTAATTTTGATATTTGTTGAAAACTATAAGGATATTTTAGAAATTTAATAAATTAAAAATTAAAATGAGTTTCCTTTCCCCTCAAAAACCTCCAATTCGGGAGGAAATCAAAATGGGTTATTAAAGGGGAAATGGAGGTATTCCAGCATCCTTCCATTTCCTTTCTAAAAACAAAAAATCTAATCCAAATAAGGGGATGAATGCCCTTTTCCTCTCATTTCCTTTCCTTTCCCTTCCCTCACTTTAATCCAAACATAGTGTAAATTACCTTTGCTAGTGGTTGTAGAAGTTAGTAGAAATTGAATTCATCTTGACTAAGTGGGAGGAGAGAGACTTAGTATGGGAGAAAGAAGATAGGCAAAATTGGAAGGAAAAGATAGTTATTTATAGAATTTAGAGTTTTAACTACTTTTCTTAATCTTTATAATATAGTTAAAATAGACTTATAATATGGGTCAAAAGGAGTATGATATAATAATTTCGAAAAGTCTAGATTAGTGGCTAATCCATTTTGGCCACATTTGCAGAAGTTGGTATCCATATTCAATTTAAATTTGGCTTTAGCATATAGTTGCTAGTTCTTGGAAAACAAAGTTATAAATTATATTCCATTGAACATTTACTATTTCCCCTTCAAATTCACCTCTTGATATTGTTATTTCAGGGCATCCCACATTCGTGTTTGAGTCATTTATTCCAGATTAGCTATGCTTGTATTACTACCAATCCACCTAAACTTAATTCTAGCTAGTCTATCTTCTTGGTTGAACGAATCAGGGAAACATGTAAGTGATATGAGTTGTGTTCGAAGTCCATTTACAGAGGGCAGCAAGCTTGATGATGTGAATTGTGTTTTATAGTATCAACGTTTTCTAGTAGTGACTTGAAGGTACTTTATGGAACTGTGTTTAAGAGTTTAAGCATCTGTTTTATAGATTGTCATCTTGGGACTGTAAAGGTGTCACGCCTCGAACCAAAAGCTCAGAACATAACAACGCCACACACTCATGTGGCGAACCCCAAGAGCGTGTAAAGTTAGCTATCATTCCAACATAATTTAATAGGTCCAAAAGTAAAGTAAATCTTGATATCCAAACATTATAAAAATCTTCAAGTCTTACTAAATAACATTATTGAAAATTCAACTAAACTCAAAAAGTTCAAGTCTATTGCGGAAGCTAAAACGTCTAACGATCACTCTCCCCAATGCGCGTAATCCTCAATGCTTACACATCATCACCTGAAAATCATATAAACCACATAATGAGCACAAAGGCCCATCAAATAACAAGATCTAACTAGGTGGATCAAGTACAGAAAACCATACATAAATAACAAATCATACTTTTCATATAAATATATATACGATAAACCAAAATCCATTTTAACACCAAAACAGTACACTTTAGCTCAACCACAATAAACATTTAGTTCTTTTCAGGTTGTACCACAATCACACACTCATGAGGCGAACCCCAAGAACATGTAAGGCTAGCTATCATTCCAACATAATTTAATATGTCCAAAAATAAAATAAATCTCAATATCCAAACATTACAAAAATCTTCAAGTCTTACTAAATAAAATTATTGAAATTGAAAATTCAACTAAATTCGAAATGTCCAAGAATATTGCGAAAGCTAAAACGTCTAACGATCACTCTCCCAAATGTGCACAATCCCCAATGCTTACTCATCATCACCAAAAAATCATATAAACCACATAATGAGCTCAAAAGCCCATCAAATAATAAGATCTAACTAGGTGGATCAAGTACAGAAAACCATACATACGTAAATAACAAATCCTACTTTTCATATAAATATATATACGATAAACCAAAACCCATTTTAACTTCAAAACAATACACTTTAACTCAACCACAATAAACATTTAGTTCTTTGTAGGTTGTACCATAATCACATCCACAATCACAATCATCCGTTAACGGTATAGATCTCGAGTCTAGCCAACAGATAACCCCTAAGGCACGGGTCCACTCTTACCAACAGTTTAACTTCCTGAGGCATGGGTCCACACAACCAACAATTTAACCCCCGAGGCACGGGTCCATTCTTACCATCAGTTTAACCTCCTGAGGCATGAGTCCACTATTGCACAACCTTCCAAGGACTTAAAACACATTTTCACATTCTCAAATCATTTACAAATCAATTTCAATTCCAAAACATTTATGTTTGCATACTCGATTCAATTTTAAGATAACAATAATACTCTTTTAAAAACAACAAAATACTTCCAATCATTTATAGGAAAACAATCCACAAAACAATTGATAACTCATATAATTATAAAACATATAATCTTAGAAAATACTAGAAAGCTCCGGTCACTTACCTGATCAGCACACACAATCACGACACAATTCTTGCAACGAACAATGCACCATTAAGTGCCTAACAATATTAATTATGCATTAGAAACCAACACAATACAATATGCATAAGATGCATGACCAATCTACCCTCCCCATAATCCTAAACACGTTTGGGGTATTGTTGAAATCCTTTTTAAAACCTTTGCAAAAATCCAATTTCCATAATATCTACAATTCCATAAATAAGAATAACATTAGGAAAATACATTTTAATATTTTCAGAGCACTACACCAATTTTAATGGATCATAAATAAGATAATATGGTATTGGAATTTCTGTAAAAATTTCAAAATTTAATTCTTTTGAAATAGGTCACTCTCCTCATACATTTTCATAAGAAATAAATCATATAAAATATTCTGTAATTCGTAAAATTATGGAAAAATACAGAAAAATCATATGTATTTTATTAAACAATTTCCCGAAAAATCATTGTTTAATCACCTAGGGGTGGACTATACTTTCTATCGTAAAATCTGCTCGAGAGTGGGTTTTGTAGAAACACTGTTCAGCTTCTTCTACAAACAAATCCAAAATTTCAGATTCATCCCATCCGCGAAGCAACTTTGTGACTTCGATTCTCTCTCTACAGAACACATATGAACGTATGGTTGGCACCTATTGGTAGATCTCACTTCCTACTACACATCTACCACAAGTTCGGCCTCTAAAGACCTCCGGTTTACCGGATTCCAGCAAGTAAAGAGGTGCTATTGATCACAGTTTTAGACTTAGGGTTTATCAACTTAAAAACATCATAACTTTCAATCTGCTTAACGAAATTGAGTGATTCCAAATCCTATGGACTCCTCATGGTCAGAGGAATCTTTTGGTGCCAAAGGGATGGCCGATAGCTCGCTGGTCGACTGTCGGTGACCGGAAATCTTCATCTAGTCTATCCAAAACCCTTTCCTTGACATGCAACAATGGAAGAGACTCAAGAAAAATAACCT
Source organism: Corchorus olitorius (assembly GCA_001974825.2). NCBI lineage: Eukaryota > Viridiplantae > Streptophyta > Magnoliopsida > Malvales > Malvaceae > Corchorus > Corchorus olitorius. Next base: position 12,451 of record AWUE01019019.1, read on the forward strand.
TAAAGCACCCAAGATAGATGAAAACAATGGAAAGTAGCCTTCTAAGATCTCAACACGTTTTCCCCTTGAAACCAATATTCTAACCCTAAGTAATGAGATAGAATTCTAATTTATAGCTAGGTTAAAGGACTAACTAATACCTAATTGGGCCAGATAAGCTAATAAGGCCCAAAGTCACACAAAATCAATCATAAAAGCAATTATCGGGCCGGGGTTTCACAAAAGGTATCTTGATATATGAACATAAACACTAACATGTGTATGAATACTTGATCATATGGTTGGATACTTCTTTCCACTCTTTGCTAATCACTTTCATGTTTCTTTATGTCGTTTTCATTTTTTTAGGTACAACTGGTACATTAAGGAAAACTTCGGCTATTTTAAGGAGAAACTAAGAGAGCATGGTGGACTTGATGCCGTCTTTAAAGTGGCCTTTGAGTGCTTTGTCGAGTAGTTCTTTTGGTCTTTTATTTTTTGTATATCTTCTCATGCTTAAAACTACTTAAATGTAATACAATGTGTGTGTGGGTGTCTATATATATATATATATGATATTCAATTTACATGATTTGAATAAAAACATTAAAACAAAAACATTTTTTTAATAAAAAAGCCCAAAATAGTGGTGTTTCTGGCATCAAAACGCCACTATTTTCTTCCTGGAATCGCCACTATTTAGTGACTTTTCAGCACAAAAACGCCCATAAACTTAAATTTAAAATAAAGAATATAATTTCAATAAAAAGAGAACAATTAATTTTACGGCGTTTTCACACCTTAAAAAACGCTACTAAATAAATAGCGACGTTTTTTCTTTTAAAATGCTGCCAAAATCCCTGACGGCTGTTATACCGTCGCTTCTGGCAGTATATTATGAAACGCCGCTATTTGAAATAGCGGCCGTTTTGAAACACCCCCTATATGCAAAAAAAAGGCCCCTATTATCAGTGTTTTCTAGTAGTGGACAGATCAATAGATCTGGGACTTTGATCTAAAAGAAAAGTAGAAAAAAAAAAAAAGGATCAAGCTCTTCCTCCCCCTTGACAAAAGAGTCAGGAGGAGGAGGAAACAAATTGTTAAAAGGAGGCTGAGAGAGAAGGATGGGGTGGGGCCTAGTCAACTTCCCCAATGAACCACTAGCATGCGCCGTCCTCGCCATACTCTAGTGTGCATCATCACAATATTCGATATTATTTCACTTAGAAGCAAATTTCTCCACAGCTATTGTAACAGTAGGCAGACTTTTGTCTCTAGCTATTAAGTTTCATAGTGAAAAACATCCAGAGTGTCCAAACATTCACTAGATGTTACTTTGTATTCTGTAATACATACAAAGCAACACAAGCTGTCAGTCATGTTTAAGGCAAAGAATTTCCCACCGAGCACCGACCGAATAGCCCCCTTACACTGTTAGTTTCAAACTGACATCACCAACTGCACCACAAAACAGCGCCACTGACGCCACAACTTGTCGGTTCAGTCGGATCCTAATCGACTTTGCTTTCCCCTAGTTTGGAAGTAGGAAAAATACTAGGAAAAGGAAAATTTTAGGGAAAATTGAAATCAAGGAAAATAAATAGGGAAAAATTAAAATCCTTAACTTGTTTGGTTTCAAGGAAAATAGTATGGAAAATACCAAAGAAAATATTTTTTTCAAGTATGTTTGGTTCATGGAAAAATTTGGGGAAAAGAAAATAAAACCCAAGATTCTGAAAAGTGATAACTGAGTCTTTCATCCTTTCTGATATACCTCCTAACACTCAAAAACTACCAAAAACGGCTTAATGTTAAAAAAAAAGAAAAAAAAAAGAGGCCCATGAACTCTCCACAAATGGTGAAATAAGTCCCTGAACTTCAATTTTAGCCAAATAAGATCCTGAACTACCAATTTAGGCCAGATAAGCCCTTTTGTTATGAGAAAAACCATGCCCGCTTATGGCCTGAAAATATCATGTAAAATTAGGATAAATTTTCTGAAAATGAAAAAAAATAAAATTAAATGACTGGTGGTATAAAAATAAATTTTCTAAAAATGAATTCAGAATTTATTTTTAATCTTTTTTTCTTTTCCAGAAAATTTATTCTAAGCTGACGTGGTATTTTCAGACCATGTAGGATGCTAACATGACTTTTTCTTATAGCAGAAGAGCTTATCTGACCAAAATTGATAGCTCAGGAATTTATTTGTGCAAAATTAAAGTTTAGGGACTTACTTGACTGTTGATAAAAAAAATCATAAGCCTTCTTTTTCATTAAGTCTACCAAAAACTAATACAGAAGCCACTCCACCACGCAAGAATGGTTCTCGAGTTCGCAAAATAAAAGTCTTAAACCATGTCATTTGGGCTAACCTTGAGTTTTGGTCCCATTTTGTTGACTGGCCCAAGTTCACTATTTCGGGTTTGATTTTCCATCCTGAGCTCTCATCAATCCTTGGCCCAATTCTAAATTTTAATCTTTATCGGATCATTTAATTATTTTCATGATATAGAAATTAAATAAATTAATCAAGCAAGTGATAAGTCTTCCCCCCTGATATAGCATGTAGCTCAGCCTGATTATTCGGACAAATGCCAATATAAAAAGAAAATGCAGCAATAAAATCACCATAATCTTTTTGAAGAATTCCACCACTGCAGGCCCAACCAGCAAGAAAATGCTCAATGAGTATTGAGGCATATCCAGGGACAGAATCAGGAATGATAACTTGGGGGCGAAAGAATAAATTTTTTTTAATGCTAAGTAACAACAATATAAATAAAAAGAACTAATAAATGATATAACAAATTAAAGAAAAATGATGTTACATCGTCCTTATTTAAATTGAGCTCGGCGATTTTTTAACGCATAAAAATTATCAATAATATTCTCTCTATCAAATTTCTAAGCAGCTTCCAAGTCTAGTTTTGATGATACTCATAGCTGAAAAAGTTCTTAATGAAGTTATATATTAACACAAATAATTAAAGGGTTGGATTAAAAAATTAATAAAGAACGATTAAAGGAGAAGAAAATAGATTATCATGATTCATGAATACTTTCGATTTTTACTGAAATTCAAATTTAGAACCCTAATCTTGAATTAAAATATCAAAATCATTACAATTTATAAAGAAAATTGTAATACAATTATAAAAAAAATGAGTTAGATTATTAATAAAATACCTAGAGAGGAAGAAACCAAGATAAAAATTGGATTTTGATGATATTTCGACTTTAAGAGTTATTTTTTTCCCGCTATATGGAGTAGGAGGGAGGTTTCTTTAAATAATTGTTTTTCATATTACTTGAGAGGCATGACTGGGAGGGATAAATTGATATTACATGTAGGTAAATTAGAAATAAATATATGTAATAAAATTTAAATATGTTATTAATGGAAACCTTTTTTTTTCAAATCCGATTTAATATATAAAATAATTTTAAGAAAAAACTCTTATATAAACTTTTATTTTTAATTTTGGAATGGCAAATCTATAGTTAATTTTACTTATCTATTGATATATATATGAACCGATATAGGGAAAACTCAAAAAGTTTGAGGGGCGGCCGCCACCCCAACCCCCCCCCCCCCCAACCCCAGCTCCGTCCCTGGGCATATCCATTAGGCAACAAGGGGCATTCCAAGGAACATGGATGACTCTAATGATATCATTCTAGAGGAGACATGAGCAAATATTGTTAGCCTTACAAAGAGTAGTTGTATTTTTTAAAGGAATATATGGGAGAAAAAGGATGCAATTCTATCCTTCCAAGCATACCAAAGGAAAAAAGAAAACACGAGTTATAAAGAATGGTATTTACAGTATCTATATTGCCATCTTGTTTAATGTCTTTTTTTTTTGTCATTTTATTAAAACAGCTTTACATTCGAAGCCATTATGTTTACACCCCAATTTACATTTGAGGATAAATTTGTTAATTTACTCATGAAATCATGATGATTGATCTAGATTTCATCTAAATTTTCCAATTCTTATTTAACTTTGACTACCTTAAACCCAATCCCGTTAAGAAAAGACTTTAATTTTAAACATAAAGCCCAACATTTAATAAATAAACTCATGATAATATATATATATATATATATATATATACTAAATATTATTTGAAACACCCAATGAAATTACTAAAGACTCCAAATCAGGATTGATGAGGAGCCAATATTTTGTCCTTTTTTGTCTTTTCTCACTTGGCAAATTATAGAAAAGTCCAGACTAGATTTTTATCTTCCCTTTACCTGTTTGGTCATTTTGGTAATTGCATGTCGTTTGGAACCATTTTGGGAAGTCATTAGTGTAGACGTATTTATTGTTGGGAGAATTCATCTTTAGTGTATTGAAAAGCTAAATAATCCATGATTGGTGATATAGAGAAAATTAACCATTCATCTATACTAACTATTTTTTTAATTAAATAGAACTTTGCATTAAGTATATAAAGAAGTGGAATTAATAGTTACTTAGTTCAAGTTCATTTAGAATGGCTTAAGACATGCAATTATTTTCTCCAATTGGCATAGACTTTAATTTTTGTGATACTAGATAAACAATAGGTTAATCATTTAGGTATTGTATGTTTTTAAACAGTAGACATTATATAAGCAAGCTTTACAATTTAGATGATATAATATGTTTCAAGCAAATCCAGATTTTCATTTATAGATTAATAGTTGCTATTTAGAAATATAATAAATTTTAGATCATGTTGTAACTTTGAAACATTTTTTCAACATCGAGCGATTGCATTCAATAGAAGTAATTCTTAAAGAATCCAAATTTTTTAACGCTCGACGCGCCAGCACGAGGCGAACCACTTGTTATAATTATTTGCAATTATTGAAAATTAAGCACATCGGTGCAAAATTAAGCCCATGATCAACTTAATCATTTGTAATTCATATTTTCCAACTAACTTAGCTGTCAAAATATGTTACTGTAACAACTAACCCAAATTTTATTTACCTTTTAAATTTGATAACTTCTCTAAATTCTAATAATTCCAAAAAAGCTAATTAGCCAAAAAAGCAACAGAGAAGAATGGAGAGACCTGAATTAGAGAAGGCAATTGCTAAATGCCGTCCCCTTTTAACTAATTACCGTCCCTTCTTTTGACACTTTTGCCCTTTACTTCATTTTCCTCTAAAACCTTCAAACTAAAAATCTCAAATTTTCAAATCAATCACCAATAATAACTATCATAAATCATATATTGACCCTAACTAATAATAATTATCATAAAAGAATCATAATTTTAAATTATTTTTTTTAAAAAAATTGATCTAGGCGCGGGGGCGCCCCCCGGGGACGCCTCCACCGTGGTGAGGCGCCCCACGGGACGCCTCCCTTTGTGGTGGGGCGCCCACGGGGACGCCCTCTGAGGATGCCTCCCACCGTGGTGGGGCGCTCTATGGGAACGCCTCCACCGTGGTGGGGCGCCCTCTGGGACGCCTCCACCGTGGTGGGGCGCCCTCTGGGACGCCTCTGCGCCTAGATCAATTTTTAAAAAAATAATTTAAAATTATCATAAAAAATTCACAATTTTAAATAATTTTTTTAAAAAATTGATCTAGGCTTGGAGGCGTCCCCAGAGGGCGCCCCACCACGTTGGGAGGCGTCCCCCCTGGGGACACCTCCGCGTCTAGGTCAATTTTTTTAAAAAATAATTTAAAATTATGATTTTTTTATGATAATTATTATTAGTTAGGGTCAATCAATATTGCCTTGTTCGGGCCAATCAATATTTTTTTTTGTAAGTAATATTTGGTAATTAAATTTTGCAGGTTGGATTGGAAGATTTTGGTGTTGACTGTGTTGATTATGGATTTATTTATTTATTTAATCCTTTGCCTCTGCCACAAACGAAATCCGCCATGATTTGCTTGAAGATTGTGTTGAAAATTTGAGGTTTTAGTTTGAATTTTATAGGATTTGAAGTTAGAAAATTTGAAGAAAATGAAGTAAAGGGCAAAAGTGTCAAAAGGGGGGCGGTAGGTAGTAAAAAGGGGGCGATATTTAGCAATTCAGAGAATTGCAAGAAGCATTTCCTGTTTTTCATTTCTTTCATTGCATTACATTTTTTATAGTGTATTTGCATCCCTTTTAATTTATCAGTGTTGAAACAATGATGTTTAACTTATTGTTATAGGGTTTTAGAAATAAAGTATATAAATAATTTACTAAGGGCTATTTGATAAACCGAGAATTTTCAAATCGTTGAAAATGAAATTTTCAATGATTTAATTTTTTCTATATGTTTGATAACTAATGTTCGGAAATCATTTAATTTAAAATTTTCTATAGAAAAAACAGTGAATACAAAAAGTAGATTTAAGGTTACTTTTTCTATTCAACAAAATTATTTAAGGAAAATTTTTTTAATTAAATCATATCAATGTTATGTTCTTTCCTTTTATCAATAATTCTTTCCTTTTTAATTGTTACTGATGTATTTTTAAAATATTTTCATACAAAAATATCAACAAATTTTTTTCTATATTTCACATTGAATTGCTTATCAAACAGTTTTTTCACTATAAATTCCGTTTTAAATTCAACAGCAAAAACTATTCAATGCTTAATTCAGTTTTAATTTTTAATTTTAGCCCAAAATTAAAATTTGAATTTTATTTTAAGGGAAATGCCAAAATTAATAACTTGTAAAAATTAACATTGGTAAAGGATGTGGGACCAGCGAAAGACACGTCGGTGGGAAGCCTTGTGCAAGACAATAGGGCAGGGTGTAGCAAAGTTCTTATAAAAAATATAAAAATCTAAAATAACTCATTTTTTTTGGATCGAATAATCAAAGCTACAGGAGGAATAGTCCCGCACCACACGATTATCCAGCTCAATCTTAGTTAGAGAATGTGCTAATATATCGGTTTACCTATTTACAAATTGAAACGTACATAAATCAAATAGAATTGCCAAATTTCTACATTCATCTATAACTACTAACGTACCAAATACACAAATAAATAAATTACAAACTAAACTCTCATTCCGTGGGATTAGAACCCAAGACCTCATGGTCACTATACCACCAGGCCAAATACCCGATAGCAAGAACACCCATTTTTTTCTTGGCTAAAATCTCAATTTGGTGCCAAACCTATTACCAAAATTTCAATATAGTACCAAACCTAAAAGTTGGCTCAAATTGATGCTAAACCTTTTTAGAAAAGCTCAATTTAGTACCATTTCGTGTCTGCCGTTAGCGAGTGTAAGACACTCGCGTTAAATCTAATTTTCCGTCATTTCACGTTATCATCTTTTAATAATTAAAAATTAAATTATTGAAAATTAAATATTTTAAAATAATTTTAATTTGTTGGCCGAAAATATAATTATAATTATAAATTATATTTGGTCAAATTAAAGATTTTTTTATTAAAACAAGTTAAACAACTTTACACCTAAATCAGACTCCAAACAAGATTTTTTTGTAAACAAGATCAAACCGATTAATTTTTTAAAAAACCAACATGAACATTATATGAACTATAGTCTCCCAAAACCAGAAACAACCAAATCAGAACCCTTACTGCAGATCTCATAAATCTTCAACTGCTAAAACCGATTTTCAGTTTTTCACAGTGTTCTTTGCCACTCAGACAATTGTTGAAAAAAAAAAGAAAGAAAAGAAGAAGCACAAGAAGAAAAAAGACGCTGAGGAGTGTTACGAACCGAGAACACAGAAGAAAAAGATAACAGAGGGAGAAGAAGAAACGAATCTCAGCCTTCCATTGAAGAAGGCGCCGCCATTGAAGGTGCCGAGTCGGGAGGAAATGCTTTCCCCTTCGATTTTTTGATATTTTCCCTGAATTTCTATGGTTGTGGTATAATTATGGTTTCAAATCAAATTATGAAATTACTCTGTCTAATATCCCAATCCAACTATTGTTATGATTTAAACTATGGTTATATTTACTAGGGAAGGGATTGTGTCTAAGCATCTATGTTAATAACCTTTTAATGTCTGCAAATCCTTATTCTCTGCTCACCGCCATCGAAAAACCAGCAGTCTTTCAGCAATCTGCCATGGGTTTAATCTCCAAAGCTTTATCCTTTAGCCTTGTCTTCGTTTACTTGAGGGGTTCTTTTGTATTTTGTTTCTGAAAATTTCAGTTGCTTTGCATTACTTGAGGTAAGGTTCACGGTTCTCTGGTTCGTGCCGGTAAGGTGAGAGGCCAAACTCATAAAGTGGCAAAGCAAGAAGAGGGGACCTAACTCATTTGACAAGTAAAGAAATATGTAGGTGAAGAAGGCAAGAAGTCCTGTTGGAATCTTTGATGAAATTAAGTCTTTGGGGTTTTTTTTTTTTTTTAATGTTCTACTTATTATGATACTTAATAAGTTACTGGTGTTAAGGATTGAGTTTTTTTTTTTCGGCCATATTAAGGATTGAGTTCAACTCAACTTATTGTTATCTAGAGATGTGATTTTGCTATTTCTGCAAATTTCTTCCTAACTTCAAAATTTTCATCGTCATTGAGCAATGGCAAATGATTATTGCAGCAACTAACAAAATCTGGTGCAGTGCCCACTACTTGGCTGACCTTTTTATTGATGCAAAAGCATAAAAAAACTGCTACTCATTAGAAAAACCACAACTTGAATGTTCATAGCGTTCTTGCCAAGTTCTTAAAAAAATGTGTTTGATTCAAAAGGGTGAAGAAAAAAAGTGTTTCTGGTGTTTGTTGTAGGGAGGAGGAAGAAATATTAAAAAGAAATTTCTGATTTTTTTTTTTGCCAAAAAAGAAATTTCTGATTTATGTTAATTTAAAGATTTTAGATTTATTTTTTTATTTTTTCAAATAAATCCAAAAAATTGGAGCTTTATTTTTCTAATTAATTTCGAAAATGCCACGTGGCAATTTTGTTTCGTAAAATCGATTTTTATGCGTTACAACACGCGTGTCTTACACTTGCTAACGGCAGACACAAAATGGTACTAAATTGAGCTTTTCTAAAAAGGTTTAGCAGCAATTTGAGCCAACTTTTAGGTTTGCTACTATATTGAGATTTTGGTAATAAGTTTGGTACCAAATTGAGATTTTAGCCTTTTTTTCTTCATTCCAATCCTCTCTATCTTTGATTCTTCATCGTTTTTCTCTCCTTACCTTGGATTCTACTCATCATCATCTTAATTTTCCAAAGTTGGAGAGCGAGCCATTCGAATTTGACAGTGTTGAGCATGACACAATTGCTTGGCGCCCGACCACTTCCAAACCTGGCGACCGACCACTTCCATAACGCGGCGCTCGACCACTTGTGACCACAAGGAACCTGATCAATAAAGTCATCCGGCCCAAATTAGCTTCAAGGCCTAAAAGCCCATCGCCAACCAGCTGGCACCCCACACGTGACCTCCAAACGTACGACCTCACACGTGACCTCCAACGGACACCTCCACATGTGACATCGCGCGTGCGACCCGTACAAGGAGGCCCTATATATACCCACAACTCTCAAGGCTGAAGGAGGTTACACACTCTCTCTCTACTCCTTACACTTTTGTCTCTACATTCTCTAAAACCCTAAACCCCAAAACCAGATCTAAATCTAGATCTCTGACTTAGGCATCGGAGTTCAAACGGGGGACCCCAGCCCCGTCGCTCCTAATGCCTCTTTCTTAGTGTTCTCAGGCTACATTGGAAGCTCCTCTCCACCGTCAGTTAACCGGCGACTTGGTGCCCGCAACAGACAGCTTCAACCCCATTTGGAAAGTAAGATGTGTGCTTTTTGTTAGTCTTCTTCACAATTTGCTGCCAACTTACTGATTTTCAATTAATTAATGGATTTTTTTTTCTTCTATATGCTTTAGAATGGCCTTCTTTTGATAATTTCAATAATCACAATTTCAGTTCATCGTTTGCATTGCCTAGCAAAACAACTTACACCGATCCGTTCCTTGATTTTAAGGATTTGACCGATGACTTTGCCCTGCTCGACAAGACGACAACAATTTTAGTACTACCGGTACTCTACAATCATTGAATGAAGATATGTTGGTTGACTCAAAGCGAAAGCCAGTTAAGATAGGAGTTGTTTCTTTGAGCTTTACTGTAACTGATGGTGTTACTTATATTGATTATTGTGACGGAGTTTTTGTCGCAATATTTGCAACAAAATCTTTATGTCGTCACAATGTTTTGTTACCAAGTTATAACCACATAATTTTTTTTTGTCTCTGTTTTCGTTGCAAGATGAAATAGCGATGGCAGCTCTTTTTTCTTGTAGTGAGTTGTTATTTTAGTACTTCTTTTACTAAAGTTACTTGCCTAAGAAAATTCTGTCTAAGGAGTGAGGATTTTAAGTAGGGTCGTTTGTGACCCCTCCAATATTTCCTGGGAATTTACTTGGTGTAATTTTTAGATCAAAGAATTATGAGACTATTATCTTGTATATTTGACACCTGAAGTTGTCAACCTTTGAAGTCTCTGATTACCATAAGGAAAATAAGGGAAATGACAAAGTCATTAAAATGGTACAAATAAAAGTTATCTATATACTCCAATTTTCCATACACTTTAAATGAGGGTGATTTTGGAAACCAGGTATTTTCTGTCCAAAAACGACAGATAAAAAGGGACAAGCAAAATCAACAAATAAAAAGGGACGGTATGAGTATTTCTTTTGACGAGATGAGCTTAAAGACCATCCATGAAATGCTAGAAGCCTATATTATTGGGTATGAGATGGGCCTAAAGGCCATCCATGAAAGGCTAGAAGCCTCTATTGTTGGGTTATATTTTTACCTTAAAATGGATAATGGATCTTATACTATTATGCATTGAAAACTGAACCCTGATGTGTTCAGACTTTGACATGATTGCCTTAGTCAATTAAGGCGTGATGATGATACAAAGAATAATCAAGAATATAATTAGGAGACACCCTTTGAAATACACAGATATATTGTTCTCTAAAGATTACACTTGTGAATCTTGTTCACAACACATCAAAATTATTGCCAATTACCAATAGAGTTTTAACACATGCAATTGTCATTATAATATTGATTTCGGAATCATTTATTTGTTTTTTAGATCATGGTGAGTGACAAAGATTTCATGCATCTCCGCAAGGCCTTATTCGTAATATTGATGAAAAATGAGATACTAATTACATGCGTAATTTTTGTGAGCTATTATAAAAGCTCATTGGCTGTTATAGAGGCCATGAACATATTGGAAATAATTACATGTGTCATTATAGATGCCATGACCATACTTATTATGGAACCCGTTGAGGATGTGAGCATATATATATATATATATATATGAGAATGGAAGTTGGAAGATTCATAATGCTAAATCTCAAAGGGCCAGAAGCCTATGGAATGACTGAACATAGGTACGTACTTGTTGTACGAATAAACATTTAGTTTATATTTATTTGGTCTCCCTGAAGGAGAAATATGTGTGTTGAGCTCCACGCCATTGAAAATAATTTAAATTTAGATGACATTGAAAATTAATTCCCTTTCAATCATAAAATTTTCTCCCCTTCAATCAGTCTTAGGCCAAAGAACCGAACATTTCACATTTTTGCACCTTCGTTTTCGCTGTTCAACTACCTGTAGCACCACCGTAAATGGATAAAATGGATCCCCAACAGCGTGTGGACATTTACGTTGGGTCGGGTTTGATTCATTGTCCATTATTAGTTTCTCTAAACCATTGACAGGTGATTTATTTACCGGAACATTTGCGGATTATCATGAGACTATGTTCCCATCAATTGAGTAACCAAAGGCTTCCAAAGAAGGAAAGCATGAGAAAGTTGAGGTTTTCTCATCGAATGAGAAAAATAAATCTCATTTAGACCCAATAACACATGATTGAGGTGCAAAATTTGATCCATTCGCATTCGTAAGTAATTGCAATCGATTTGCCTAATATATTTCATCACTGCTTATAGAACTACAAATTTTTAAGCTGAGAATGTTTCAGCTAAGATAGATGTTCCCGAAGAACGTGATGGATCAAAGTGATCGTTCCTGAAGCATGGAAAGCCGATGGGATCAAAAGATCGTTCCTCGAAAAGGAAGGGGGAGAAATTTAAAACTTGTTTAAGAAGAGCTTATTGGTCTTTATTGAGGAAATCAAGTTGCCCCTGATATGACACAAAATAGAGAGCATAACATTGCTTAATATTGCCCCTGAAGAGGCATAAATTCATGAGCATATTGCCCCTATAGTAGCACAAACCCTTGAAAAAATCACCGACCATGAGAATACTAGAATTTTCATTGTAATGATTTGAATAAGATAATTATCGATGATGCGTTCGCTCTCTAAATCGCTCATTAAATTATAAACGATGATAATGAACCTCGGTTTATAACCAATTGTCATCAAATGGGTATTTGTTTGGAAATGAAATGAAGAAAATAAGGTCGTGAGGTATAAAACATGACCTGCAGCCCAAGGGTTCACTTAGAGAACTAGAGTTGATTATATATTTATTCACTTGTGATGGATACAATTATCTTTTCATTTCCTTATGAAATTGGAAACATTTTATATGAACTTTGTGATGGCATACTTATGATTCAAAGGATAGAATATGCCTGAAGCATACACTTCCGATATGTATATGAAAATTCTCGAGGGATTTAAAATGCCTGAAGCATACACTCCCCGCAACTCATTCTCAAAAGTAACAAAGATCTTTATATGGGTTGAAGCAATTCAGCCACATGTGGTATCAAAGCTTAAGTGAGTACTTGATTAAGAAAGAAAATAAAAAGATTCCATCTACCCATGTGTGTTTATTAAGAAATTAGGATTTGGGGTTGCTATAGTAGCAGTTTATGTCGACGATATAAATTTGATTGGAAACTCCTGAAGAGTTGTCCCAAACTACTAACTATTTGAAAAGGAGTTTGAGGATTTGGGTAAAAACAAATTATGTCTTGGTCTAGAGTTTGAACGCAAAGCAAATGATATACTTTGAGCACCCTATAGTTGTAAGGTCCATCAATCCCTAAATGGACCCGTTTCATCCTAAACAAACTGATGAGGATATGCTTGTTCCTGAAGTACCATACCTCAATGCTATCAGGGGGATTAATGCATTTAGCACAATGCATGAGACCTAAAATTGCATTTGCGATAAATTTTTTGGCATATTTTAGTTATGAGCCAACTCAGAGATATTGTTAAGCATATTTTATGTTATCTCCGATTTACCATGATTTTGGGATTATTTTAATTTCAAGAAAACTACTAACTCTAGTTTAGTAGGATATGCTAATGCGGAGTATCAGTCTGATCTGCATAAATCTTGCTCTCAAATCGTTTACTTATTTTGCGATAGCAGTACTACCATTTCTTGGCGTTCTACTAAGCAAAAGCTAGTAGCTATATCTTTCAACCACTCTGAGATTATCTCCCTCTATGAGGTCGGAAGAGAGTGTGTTTGGTTAAGATTTTTTATTAAAAAAAAACAAAGGACTTGTGTATTGAAACCGATTATAGATTCTCCCATTATAATTTATGAGGATAATGTTGCTTGTATTGCACAAGTCAATGGAGAATATCTTAAGGGTGATAAGACCAAGCACATCTTGCCATAAATTTTCTATACTCATAAACTCCAAGAAAGTTGACAAGTTGATGTTATATAGATTCGCCTCACAAACAATCTTGCAGATTTATTTACCAAATTGTTTGCCAACATCAAGATTTGAGAAATTAATTTATAGCTATGTATATGTGGCGAACTAGTAAAATGCAAGATTGAATTTCCCATAAATGGAAATGTTATACCCCAGAAGTGGTTGTTTGTTTTAATTCAGGGGGAGCGATTATGAGTTTAAAATGTGTTGCACTTTTTTTCCCTTATGTTCGGTTTTGTCCCACTGGGTTTTTCGATTTAAGGTTTTTAATGAGACAACCATAGCACATCTAGATGAAATTATCGTGAAGACATTTACATGGACTTAATTGCTCTGTGCTCTTTTTCCCTTCTGTTTGGTTTTGTAACACTGGGTTTTCCGACTTAAGGTTTTTATTTTAATGAGGCAAACAAAAGCACATGTAATATTTTTCCAGAAGACATTGGGCTTAATATGTTGTACTTTTTCCCCTTATGTCTTGTTTTATCCCTTGAGTTTTCCAGCTTAATTAGGATTTTTAATGAGGCAGTTATCATATGTCCATTTAGAGTGGTGTTCTGTCCAAGGGGGAGTGTTATGCAATAATGGACCTTCACACCATTTGGGCCCATTAGGATTTAAGAGAGAATCAAGCATTTATGAGAGAATAAGGCAGATTACAAGGAAATTACCTAGAAGTTTCCCTGAAGTATTATCAACCGTTAAATTTCCTTGGATTACAAGATTATGGGATTTCCTCCGCTATATAATGGGAGTCCTCAGAGCTATTTTTCACACACATCATATTATGTATTCTCTAGTTCGAGATTTATCTTCGAATAATAAACAAATCCTCTCAGATTTCTCTCTTATTTCTTTGTTCTTATCGTTATTGTTGTTCCTTAGTTTTATATATATATATATATAAAACCCCCTCATTTTTTGTTCTTCATTCCAATCCTCTAGAGCTGGCAAAAGCTGACCCGACTGCGGGTACCCAATCCGGCCGCCCGAAACCAAACCCAATCCAACTCGATTTGACAAAAAAAGTCAACAAACCCAATCCGCCCAACCCAGAAATGACCCGAAATTTTGGGTACCCGAATCCAAAAGACCCGAACCCGAAAATGACCCAAACCCGATCAACCCGACAGATTAAGCAGAAATGACCCGAATTAAAATTAATTATATTTAAATTGTAAAAACTAAAAATTGTAAAATAATTAGCAAACATTATATATTATATATTTGATAGTTTTAATTCAATTTTAGTATTTTACCACATCAAATCTCAATCTCATGATATTTATTGCTAATTTTTTTAGTCTTGGATTGAAAATTGAAACTATACTATTAAAATTGATTATTACAAATAATAGAAATTTTTTATTTTAAAATATTAGAATTAAATTATATTTTTCTAATTATTTAAATATTTATACTTTAATATAATATAGTTCATATAAAAAATCAATGCCAATGAATATTTCAATTAATACAATATATTTATAAGTTATAAGTTATATAAATTTGAACAGGTAAATAAAACACATTATAAGTTATAATATAAATAAAATGGATTAGTGTGTGATGCAATGAAATCCCCAAAGTCTCACATTTGTTCAAATTAGGGTCTAACAGATTTTAATTTGTTTAATTTAAAAGCTTGTATTTTCATAATTAATTTGTTTAATTTAATGTTTAATTAGTTTTAATTTGAAATAATTTACAATTAATTTTCATTAATTAGTTTAAATTAGTGTTAAAACATATGCATTACATATTTAATTTATGTTAATTTAAAATTTAAATGTTGCGATAAATTTAGTTTAAATATTTAATTTATATATTAGTCAAAGATCATTGGATCAAGTTATTGTTCAATTTTGATTCTTATATAATATATGCATATTATAAATATATATTTGTTTTTTTTAAGTAATAAATATTATTAATAATAAGGTAAGAGATTACAACAAATCAATCAAGTTTGATGTTCTAGAGACACCAAGTTTGGCCAAGGAATCAGCCTAAAAGTTTCCCTCCCTAAAGACATGAACAAAAGAGACATGGCCTAAAATAAAAAACAAGATTTGAAAGTCTATTATATAATATATATATATATATATATATATATATATATATTATAAATCAGAGACATCACCTAAATATATATACTATTTATATTTGTACCGATTAATTAAGACTTAAATCTCTAAGATTGGAATTATCAGTTATATTAATGTATTTTACTTTGGTCCTTAAATTGAACTTTTAAACCATGAAAGTCTAGAACTTAAAAGTTTAAAAACCTTAAATAAGTTGTATAATTAATGTCAAATTTAATGAATCGATATGGAAAGACTAATTGTGTTTTCTATAGTAAAAATTTAATATAAAGTTATCGAACAAATGCCACAAAAACGAGTTAGTTGAAAGACTAATATAAAATAAAAATATTGTTATAGAAAATATCGGCCTTCTTAAATCAAAATAATGAATTTCATATAACTATTTAAAAAAAAATGTTATAACTACAATTGGAAAAGAATCTTTATTAATCCCAAATTATAAGAATAGAAATAAATGTTTTATTTAAATTTCGAGAAACACAATTTGTATGACTCGAATCAAATTTGAAACCTGAAATGACCCGACTATTCAATCCGAAAAAATGAACCGTAATGACCCGAACCCGAAAACCCGAGGTTCAAACCCGAAATTATCCGAACCGTATGACCCAAAACCGAAAACGACCCAACCCAGATTTGACCCGAACCCAAATGAACCAACATTTGAGCGACCCGAAACCGAAAATTAACCGAACCCATATGACCCGAAATTTTCTTAACCCGAAACTAATCCAACCCAAACAATCGAACCCAAATCTAACCCTACCCACCCATCTGCCAGTTCTACAATCCTCAATATCTTTGATTCTTCATCGTTTTTCTCTCCTTACCTTTCAATGTATTCTACTCATCGTCATCTTAATTTTCCAAAGCGAGCCATTCGAATTTGAAAGCTTCAACTTTGAAACCCCCTTTGGAAAGTAAGATATGTGTGCTTTATGTTAGTCTTCTTTACAATTTGCTGCTAACTTACTATTTTTAATTCTTTAATGGGTCCTTTTTTTTTTCTATATGCAGTGCTTTAGAATGGCCAGTTTTCGATGATTTCAATAATTACAACTTCAATTCATCGTTTGCATTGCCTAGCAAAACAACTTACACCGATCAGTTCCTTGATTTTAAGGATTTGATCGATGACTTTGCCCTGTTCGACAACACTTCTAGTACTAGTGCTACTCTTCCATCATCGAATGAATATATGTTGGTTGATGCAAAGCCAAAGCCAGTTAAGACAGAAATTGTTTCTTTTGAGCTTTACTATACTCATGATAGAGTTACTTATATTGATGGTGGCAATTCAAGCAATGGATTGCCTAATATGTCCACCAAAAGAGAGTATGGAGGACTTTCTGATGGGGAGCAGCAGAGTAAGAGGATTAGTGGAAGGAAGAGAACAACTCCATTATTGGCTTTGGATGAGATTCAGAAGTTGTTCAATTTCCCCGTATCCCAAGCAGCTAAGGATATGAACGTTGGGCTGACCGTTCTGAGGAAGAGATGTCGCGAACTCAAAATCATGCTATGGCCTCATAGGAAGATCAAGAGCTTGAAGGCCCTTATTGACGATGTCAAGTATCTCTATTGTCATAATGTGCAACTCGTGAGACTTGAGCGCTAGACGCATTGTGAAGGACCACCAATCTTTCTTTTATTTAGGTGTGATTGGCCACCTAACTTGATTAACCATTTTAATGTTTCTTAATATTGAATTAAGTTCATTAATAATAATTAAACATTGATCTTTGTTACCAAATTTTGGGTTCAGAAGTTCGATTACGTGTAAAAAATGTATTAGCACCCCTACAACGCTTGTCAAAAAGACAGTATCATTTTAATTAAACATAAAATTTCAGCCTTAATTATTACTTTTAATCCTTAAATTCATTATTGTTTTTTTTACCACTTTAATTAATATTGTCTTCAATTTCCTCACATTTTGACAAAAATCTGAGACAATTATCCTCAAAAGTATTCAAGAAATTTTGAATTTCTCGAAGAGACTCCATCGTCGGAATTTTAAATTGTTACTTTTATTTGTTGATTAAATTAAATGATTGATTACAAAGTTACAAGGAACTACCACTTGTACATCCATGGGATTATTCTTATTTATAGATTGATTACAATTCAATTATTTTATTTTTGATGATTACTTTTAAATTTTTATTATTATTATATGGTCTCCCACAAATTGGCAAGACTTGAAAAATATTTATTTTTATAATTGAATTTTCCATATTAAAAATTTAATTTAATTTAATTTATTTTATTTCCTTTTCTAATATCTTCTAAATCTCTCACAATTTGGCAAAATTTAGAAAATATATTCCCTTAAAATTTTTATCAGTTATTATTATATTATGAAACCCTAATTATACCAAATCTCAAAATCCCCCACAAGATTGGCAAAATTTGATGGATTTACTTAACATAATCTAATACATATGATTTTGCCGTTCACAGTTTATACTCTTGCGGGCCAGGAGTATAAGTTTTGAGTGTTTTTAATGTTTTGATGAAAGAACGATTTTGATTTTGGAATTTTTTGACTAGGAAATAATCTCATCTCAATGCTTGATAAAATGAACTACAATTATAGCATATAAATATGATGCACGTATATATTAACTAAATAAATCAAAAATTGAATTAGAACAAATCAATTATATAGAGAGCATAACCAAAATGCATGGAGGCACAAGTTATTAGCCTAAGAACGAAATTTACCCCACTGCAAAGTTAATACCAATTTGCCTCGTGAAAGCCAAAAACATATTTGTGTTCTTTTCTTGCTAAGCTTTCCTTCGATCTTTCTTCCTTTGTTACAGGACCAATTTCTCTCGGTTGTAACCAAAATTTTGTATGCCACCGATTGGGAGCGTTTTTTTGTATGATCTTATGCGGCATTGAATTTCTAACGTGTGTCTCTGTGTGTCTCTGTTCTCTAAGCCTAGGGAAAAGAGAGCCTTTATATAGGCCTAAATTCTTTGGGAGCAAGTAATGGAGGAAACTACAAGGAAATTTCTAATACAGACTTATTTAGCATGTGTTATAATTATTTACTTGACCCACTTAACTAGCCCAAATAAATAATTACTAAAACCCAAACAAAACCCAATAAATTTAACTTAAATCTAACCAGGCTACATCACTGGCTTAAAACAAAACCAAACCTAGACTTAATCTAAATTAATTTCGATGTCTACAACTGCCCCTCTTTGTGAACCTTCTGGAAATCAAGAAATACATAAAGGCATCTTGTTGTATTTCTCGATAAGCAGAGAGAACACAAAGACATGGACACCGCTCCTACAACAAAGGAATGTTTTGAACATCGAACCTTCATCGGGACGAATAGTAACAGAAACACCAATTAGGATTTTGAGATTTGAATAAAAGAAAAGCAGATTCTAGATTTTGAGTTTTGAACATGGTATGCAAATTTTGACTTTTGACTTTTGACTTTTGACTTTTGAAGAATGAAATGTTGAAATGCAAGTTTTGAAATTTGATTTTTGAACCATGGATTTTGAATTTTGAATTTTGAATTTTGAATTGCCTAATTGGATTTTTGAGCAATGAAATGCAAACAGTTTCCTCATTAGAGGAATGAAATATAAAAGTCTATCTCAACCAAAT
The DNA here is from genome assembly GCA_001974825.2 of Corchorus olitorius. Lineage (NCBI taxonomy): Eukaryota > Viridiplantae > Streptophyta > Magnoliopsida > Malvales > Malvaceae > Corchorus > Corchorus olitorius. The sequence goes on from AWUE01019019.1 coordinate 31,833, forward strand.
TATGGAATTCATGAAACATATCTTCGACTGAAGAATGCAGATTTTGAGTTTTGGAGAATGAAACAAGAAACTATGGACTTTGAACTTTGAATTTTGATAAGTGAAGCAACAAATGCGAATTTCAAATTTGGAAACCATCTCAACTGAGGAATGGAATTTTGAATTTTAAACACCTAAACAGGGACCTTTAATAAGGATTTGATAAGAAATCTAAACAATGATCTCGAACAAGGTTTTCATAAGAAACCTAAACAGGAATATTGAACAATATTTTGATGAGACACCTAAACAGGGATCTTAAATAAGGATTTGATAAGAAAGCTAAACATGGATCTTAAACAAGGATTTTGACAAAGAAACCTAAACAGGCACTTTAAATAAGGATTTGATAAGAAACCTAAACAGGAATCATGAACAAAATTTTGATGAGACACCTAAACAGGGATCTTAAATAAGGATTTGATAAGAAACCTAAACAGGGATCTTAAACAAGGATTTTGACAAGAAACCTAAACAGGTACCTTAAATAAGGATTTGATAAGAAACCTAAACAGGAATCTTGAACAAAATTTTGATGAGACACCTAAACAGGGATCTTAAATAAGGATTTGATAAGAAACCTAAACAGGGATCTTAAACAAGGATTTTGACAAGAAACCTAAACAGGCATTTTAAATAAGGATTTGATAAGAAATCTAAACAGGAATCTTGAACAAAATTTGATGAGACACCTAAACAGGGATCTTAAATAATAAGAAACCTAAATAGGAATCTTGAACAAGATTTTGATGAGATGCCTAAACAGGGAACTTAAATAAGGATTTGATAAGAAGTCTAAACAGGAATCTTGAACAAGATTTTGATGACACCTAAAAAGGGACCTTAAATAAGAATTTGATAAGAAACTTAAACAGGGATCTTGGACCAGATCTTGATGAGACACTAAAATAGGGATCTTGAACCGGATTTTGATGAGACACCTAAATAGGGACCTAAAATAAGGATTTGATAAGACGCCTAAACAGGAATCTTGAACAAGGTTTTGATGAGACTAAATTTTGTCATGAAAAAGAATTTTGAGGTTTTGAATAACAAGCAACCTCAAATGAGGCGAGAAATTTGCAACATACTCAAGCTTAGATTTTGAAGTTCTTGAAAGAAGCCTTTGAAAATTTTGAAACAGAACAATTGAATGCTTTTGATGGATGTAACTGTTGATGATTATGATTTATGAGATACAATGCATGCATGTTGATAAACACTCATGGTTTCAAAAGGTTCCAAGATGCCCCTTTCTGACTTTTATCTTCTTTGACCATGCCAGCATAAATCAATTTTGAATATGGTCACTGGCTAGTTCAGTGGCAAGCTTTCCAGACACATGCCCTACTTATCAATCCAAATATTCAACAATTGTCACTTCTCAACAATTCATTGAGCAAATTGCTCATGCCCCCATGCTCAATTCATGTCGGAGACCTCGGTCATCTTTCTATGCCCCCATGATCAAATCAAGTTTGCATTATCCATTTTTATTCTTCACTTATTTTTGAGTGAACAGTGAACGCCCTTTATGATCATTTCTGAAATGTTCAGCCTTTATTATTTGTGATGAAATGAAATGCAAAATACAAGTTCTCTGAGAATAATAGTGAAATACATATATATTCAAGGAAAAAGTATATATATAATAAATAAAGATCAAGTGGAATGATCAATCCATATACAAAAAATTACTTTTGAAATAGAAAGAAGATACTTCATGATAATGAATACTCTAACAATGATTGATGCCCCAAACCTTCTTCCAATTTGGTCATGTATTGATATTCCCAACTCAATTAATGGTTCTAGATCAGCTTCCCACCTTAAGAAATATTTACCAAATCTTCCTCCAATTTGATCATGCATTGATATTCCCAACTCAATTGATGTTTCTGGATCAGTTTCTCATCTTAAGAAATGTTCAAACATAATTCCATTGACTATGGCTTTCCAAACACGACTCGAGCTGTCTTTCTAGGTTTCATACTCAAGTGTCCAAGTAGATTCAAACCGCCTTTTCAGGTTTTCAATTTGAACCTTTTCCTTTTGATTTTTTTCTTTTCTTTTTCTTTTCTATTTTTCTTTGCTTTCTTTTTTTTTCTTTCTTTAGATTGCTTCACCATGCACCTGCAATTGAAAAACTCTTTAAAACTAATTTTCTCAAAAACTCTTTTAAAAAAGATTTTTTTCTTTTGAAAATAGTTCCCTCACTTCTCATATCCAGATCTGATCAAAGATGGACTTTACTAGGCACGTAATGTAGGCTTGGGTTAGGGTTGCCAAAGAAAGGATTATAAGGCTCAAAAATGTGTTTGAAGGTGATTGATTCAAGGATCACTTTCTTGCCTGCACGGACAATTCTTTCAATTTTGATGTCCATTCTTTCATTTGAACAGTTTCTTTTGTTCTCAAACTTCTTTTTTTTATTGAACTTCACATTCTTTCTTTCTTTCTTTTTTTTGGATGTATTCAAGAACAATCTTCGTTTTCTTTTTCTTAATTCTCAATTTTTCTTCCTTCCTCTTCTTCTACTGCCTTTTTCTTTTTATTCACATCATCCCTATTCACTTGCTTGTGCATCTTTCCCAATTTGCGACAATCTCTTCTTTTTCTTTGCCTCCAGTGTAGAGGGTGATCCTTGATCAGGGTTGATTCGAAAGAAAATCCATAAGACTCAAAGGGGAAAATAATGGATAATTTTCTACAAGCGAAGGAATAAGAAAGAAGGCCATTTATCATTTCAGTTCTGGATATTTTGATGAAAGGCGATCTTTTGAAAACTCAAAACCTTTTGGAAAACTCATTTTTAAAAGTCATTTTTTTGAAAACATTTTCTTGAAAATCTTTTTTGAAAAAAGTTTTTTATTTTGAAAATCCTGAAAATCTGTGCAAGCACATGACTTTGCAATTCTTTTTTTTCCCCTTTTTCCCCCTTTTTTTTGTTTTTTTTTTCTTTGCAACTTCTCACATTCTTACTTGTTGGGCAACTGTGAACCACTATGCCCGAGTCTAAATCAGATTTCCTTTGACAAAACCAACAAAGATATCAACAGTCTCCTAGTGCGATTTCGGCTTTGTTTAGATTCACGTCACAATCCAAATTCATCATCTCATTAAATTTCCTTACAGGGCAAATTATCTTTGTATTCATTATCAATCGATCTAAGAAGCAATAAGGAAAAATATATACATATATATATATATATATAATGAATGGATGAACAAATGTGGGAACTTGCAATGCATTTTTTTTCATGACTAATGATAAAAATTGAACATTGGAAGACTGATAACCATAAAAAGAATTCAACAAACACCCTTATGAGAAGTTTATTACAATGACAAAAACAAGAAATCCAAGTGCAAACTCATTAATACTGATTTTGAGAAGACTGCAGTACTCATGGCTACTCCAACCCAATTTTAGTTCCCACGAAGTCACTTGCTCCAAACTTTAACATTTCTCCTTCGAGAAGCTATGCTTACCATTCTTGACCAAATCTTGAACCATATATTTCAGCTTTTTGCAATTCTTTGTTGAGTGCCCCTGAGCTCCAAAATGAATGTACCACTAAATGTATATTTATGCAACATGTATGCATTTTGAAAAAAATGTATGATCATGGAAGAAAACTTCTCAAAATTAACTCACTTAATGACATTAATTTTAAGTAACTTTAAAAATTCCAAGATTTGACAAATACACATTTTGTCATTATCAATTCTATCTTTATGACAATGATTGCTATGAATGAATTGAAGATAAATGTATAATTATGCAAGAAAAAATCTTAAAATTAACTCACTTATGGCATTAATCTTAGACAACTTTCATCAAACGCACACTTTGCTATCATCATAGCATGAAAAATAGCAAATATTGGTTATGAAACCTACATGATGCAAATGCATGAAATGAAATGAGAGAAAACATATAGAGTTGATTCATAATAAAGCACCACAACAACAAAGAATTATAATGAAATGTTCCTAATAAAGGTACCACCGCCAGGTATAGCTCTACCTAAGGTTGGCTTGAGTTTTTCGATATGCATGATTTGGTTTATCCTGAAGGTTCCCAAATTGTTCCTTTTACAAGGCACCCCCATTTCTCACCCATCACAGGCTACAAACGAAAAGGGTTCAATTTGAATGGTAGTGATTCCCTAACCATTGCGGAGGTAAAACCTCACGAGAGTATAGGTACTCCACTTCCTCTATCAAGGACGACAACACTTATGCAAATGCAACATGAACGCAAAACAAACAAAATAAATTTTGAGGATTTTAAGTAATTTTATTAAGGCTTTTGGTTAATATTTAATTGTTCATGGCCTGGCTCTCAAATTTCCCCAGTGAAGTCGCCAAACTGTCATAACGTGCAAATTGTGAGACTTGAGCGCTATACGCATTGGAAAGGAGTTGACACCAATCTTTTTTATCTAGGTGTGATTGGCTACCTAATTTGATTAACCATTTTAATGTTTCTTAATATTGAATTAAGTTCATTAATAATGATTAAACATTGATCTTTGTTACCAAATTTTGGGTTCGGGAGTTCGATTACGTGTAAGGAAGGTATTAGCACCCCTACAACACCTGTCGAAAAGACAGTATCATTTTAATTAAACATTAACCTTTTAGCATTAATTATTACTTTTAATCCTTAAATTCATTATTATTGTTTTTACCACTTTAATTAATATTGTCTTCAATTTCCTCACATTTTGACAAAAATTTGAGACAATTATCCTCAAGAGTATTCAAGAAATTTTGAATTTCTCGAAGAGGCTCCATCGTCGGAATTTTTAATTGTTACCTTTAAATTAAATGATTAATTACAAAGTTACAAGGAACTACCACTTGTACATCACTTGGATTATTCTTATTTATAGATTGATTACAATTCGATTATTTTATTTTTGATGATTACTTTTAAATTTTTATTATTATTATATGGTCTCCCACAAATTGGCAAGACTTGAAAAATATTTATTTTTATAATTAAATTTTCCATATTAACAATTTAATTTAATTTAATTTATTTCCTTTTCTAATATCTTCTAAATCTCCCACAATTTGGCAAGATTTAGAAAATATATTCCCTTAAAATTTTTATCAATTATTATTATATTATGAAACCCTAATTATGCCAAATCTCCAAATCCCCCATAAGATTGGCAAAATTGGATGGATTTACCTAACCTAATCTAATGCATATGATTTTACCGTTCACAGTTTATACTCTTGCGGGCCAGGAGTATAAGTTTTGAGTGTTTTTGATGTTTTGATGAAAGAACGATTTTGATTTTGGAATTTTTTTACTAGGAAATAATCACATCTCAATACTTGATAAAATTAAAATGAACTACAATTATAGCATATAAATATGATGCACGTATATTAACAAAATAAATCAAAAATTGAATTAGAACAAATCAATTGTATAAAGAGGATAACCAAAATGCATGGAAGCACAAGTTATTAGCCTAAGAAAGAATTTACCCCACTGCAAAGTCAACACCAATTTGCCTCCTGAAAGCCAAAAACAGATTTAGGTTCTTTTCTTGATAAGCTTTCCTTCGATCTTTCTTCCTTTGTTACAGGAACAATTTCTCTCGGTTGTAACCAAAATTTTGTATGCCACCGATTGGGAGCGTTTTTTGTATGATCTTATACGGCATATAATTTCTATGTCTCTATGTGTCTCTGTCTGTCTATGTCCTCTAGGGTTAGGGAAAAGAGAGTCTTTATATAGGTCTAAATTCTTTGGGAGCAAGTAATGGAGGAAATTACTAGGAAATTTCTAACACAGACTTATTTAACATGTGCTATAATTATTTATTAGACACACTTAACTAGCCCAAATAAAATTACTAAAGCCCAAACAAAACCCAATAAATTTAACCCAAAGCTAACCAGACCACATCACTGGATTTAAAACAAAACCAAACCTAAACTTAGCCTAAATTAAATTTCGGTGTCTCTATTATATATGTCTTGCTCTTGCATGCAGATATTTATAGTAAAAAATCTAAATTTGTCTACTCAACACAATGCCATAACAACCGAAATATGCATGCTAGAGTCCACCACTATATTGGGAATTGATGATTATGAAACCTTTGAGATTAAAATTCATTGGGATTATGTTACAATGTCTGCATCCACCCAGAAAGTGATATTTTGTTGACTTAAGCAGCAAATTTAAGGCTAAAATAGTTATCACAGTCGCTAACATGACATGGAATGGACATCGACTTAAGACGTACATATGGCTAAATCTTGCTCCTTGGCAATAGATAAGAGTGATGGAGCCAACTAACAAAACTCTGCTTAGCTAAGTTTAGCATCAGAGTCAAAGGTAATGGTAAACCCCATTAGGCTGAAACTTTGTGGTAGGGAATTCTTGCCATTAATTTCACCTAATTTTTATCATTTATATAGCAAAATGAAGACTTGTCTGCAATTATAGTGTGTTCATATTGTTTTGGACGAGTGAAATGGGAATCCCATTTCTAGATGTTACTCTATTTTTTTTCTTTTCTTTCGTATTAGGAGCTTGGTTTGACTAAAGAAATAGTGATGTTGGACGAGCATAAGAAGATGCTTAAAAAGCTGCCAGATATGGAATTGACCGAGAGAACAAAGAGGCTAAGACAGGCTTGTTTGAAAGCCAATTACAAGAATAGAAGGTCCCTTGGCACTTGTCATTGACCGCAATTCTCCTTTCTGTTTTGCTTTTTTGGTCATATATAATACAGTCACTAACAGCTAAATAGGCATATTGTAGAAATTAATTATCAGACCAAAATCCTTATTCTGGATATTTACATTTACTTGATATGTATAGAAGCATCATCAATTGGTACTACTCCGAGAATATTATTATTTACATTAGAAACTTGACAGACTTTGATCAAGCATTCAAAGTACAATTATTATTCTCTAATTCAGGTCTCTCCAATTTCCTGATGCGGATGAGATAGGTGCTGCGTTTATGGATCATATGGACCGAAGTTGATCCGTATGTTTTGGATTTTTTCAAACCGTAAGGAGTTACGTGGTCTATAATACCTTATTGGAAAGGATTTTGAGTCAACTACACCGTGGTGAATGTGTTGCCTTTTAAGCCTTTGTTGAGAGCCTGAAAAGGCCATTTACAGTTTTATGTGGCTAGTTTTATTTTTTATCGCTTTTGTTATTTTAGACCGTTTTGAGCTTTTTTTAGTTTTCATTAATTTTCATTATTTTCTGAGACTATTTAAAGTTTGTAAACTCATATTTGAGTTTAATCAATCTTTTCAACAATTTTATTCAATTTATTTTCTCTAAGTTTCTCTGAATTGAAACGTTCCGCTGCGTCATTTCCTCTGTTACTTTTTTGGCTAATTGCAAGAATTGTTCAAGGTACAATTATTTGATGATACATTGAACAATTCTCATACATGATACCAGCTAGAGGTGGCAATCGGGCGGGTCAGGTTGGGCTCGAGTTCGGGCTTGAGTCAGATCTGGTTAAATTTGGGTCAGGTTGATTCGGGTTCGGGTCAATTTTGGGTCAGGTTAATTCGGATTTGGTTCGGGCTGGATTTTGCTTAGATCATTTACCCATATTTTCCCCGGATGAATAATGTTATTAAACTTTTCAAATTTTATATATAATTTATTAATTTAAAAACCATACACCATAGATGAAATTTTCAAAAATTATTATTTATTTTCAAATATTAGTATTGAATTCGGGTTTTTCCAGGTTCGGGTTCTGGTTTTTTCGGGTTCGAGTTTTATCGGGTTTCAGATTTTTCGAGTTCGGGTTTTTTTGGGTTCGGATTCAGGTATTTGACTTTTTTAATCAATCAGGTTCAGGTCGGGTTCAGGTTTTTCGGGCGGATTTTTCTCGGGACGGGTTCATTTTGCCATCTTTAATACCAGCCATACTACGACATTGGAAATGAACACCTCACTTTTTCTTTTCCTAGTAGACATTGTAAGCACATTTATAATAGATTCCCTTGCCAAAATTGTTATATACAAAGCAAAATGACCTTAAAACCTTGCAAATAGTGATTGAAATCAAGGTGGGTGAAATGCTTGAGGATATTTTAGTAATCAACACTTCTATTATTAATGTTTGTATTTGTATAGATATCCCTATCAAAATTATATGAAGAAAAAAATTGCAGGTAATATTCTCCGAAGCTAACTGCAAAGACTTAAAGTATGAAGAGAGGAAAAATCAGCAAAACATCTTATTATCTCTTTTCCTTTCATTTTTCCATTTTAGTAATTCCGTTTCCCGTAACTATCAACTTAGCTTTGATTTCATTACTAAATAAAACATCCAAATTGAAAAAATTGAAGCTGGCATTGAAATAATTGAATAAAACTAGTCTTTCAAAGGTCTACTTGGGGGAAAGTTTGATTGTGATGGTTGAAGGACTGAAGCAATTGCATTGGTTAATTACTCAAATAAAAGTCTAATGTTTTCCAAAATGATCAAATAAGGGTCAAATCTTTTAATTTAACCAAATAAGGGCCTATTGTTTGCCAAAATGTTGAAATAAGGGTCCGATCTTTTAACTTGGCTAAATAAGGGCCTAACATTATCGAAAATGCTCAAATAAGGGCCTGACGTCAGTTTGAATGACGCATGAGAATTTTTGACTCCAGTCCCTTATTTGAGCATTTTCGATAACGTTAGGCTCTTATTTGGCCAACTTAAAAGATCGGACCCTTATTTCAGCATTTTGGCAAACAATAGACCCTTATTTGTCCAAATTAAAAGATCATGTCCTTATTTGAGTATTTTGGTAAACGTTAGGTCCTTATTTGAGCAATTAGCCCAATTGCATTATTTTCGATCGAAGGGAGAGTTTCTAGTAATGGAAGATTTGTTGGACCATATTATTTGAAGTTAGATTACAATTTTGGGGTAGTTTATGTGGCCTCAATTTTGCCACATCATTACCCTTCTACATTTTACTGTTTACATTTTGCTGCAACTTTCTTCCGCGTGTCCCAATTGGCCCTAATTTATCCCCTCCCTTGCCGCGTATCCCCCCCTTCCTCTGCAATTCCTTCTCTCTGTAATTGCTGAATCTGTTCTCACCACTACGCGTGTCCCATTTCTCCTCTTTGCTTCATTTTCTTTATCTCCCACATGTCCCTTCCCTTCACCGTTTCAAAACACCCAATTTGGTTTCTTCAACCAAATTCCTTTTTCATTTACCTGTTTCCTTTTCCCACTGAAAATCTCTTGACATTTTTTTTGTTGATTCTCCATACCTTTCTCATCTTATATACAAGAAGCGATAGGCCTTCCTCCATATTCGGTCAATTTTTATTTTTCTATATTCTGATTTTTGTTTGTTTTCCTTTCCATTTATTTAGATTTCAAATGCCTACTTTGTTTTGATGTTTGCTTTATATTTCACCCTCAAATTGTTCTTTCGTTGGTTGAAAATGGTTTGGGTAATTCGATGCATATTCTAAGCTATTTTCCTTTTTTTTCCCTCTTCAATTTGGTGAAGATTGATATGGTTCTCAAAAGGATTCTTTTTCTTTGCCATCTACCATCAGTTCCGACTCAGGTTTGCAACTTTATCTCTTGCTTTTTATTTTGTATTCTTAAAAAAAAATAGCAACCATGATTAATTGTTTATTTATGTATTACTTTGGGGAATTACGGATTCAATGGATTATATCCTGTTAATAATCGATGGGTATTCTTCTTTTGCATTTTTGCAGAAATTTTTCTTCCACTTCCCAAGTAATTGAAGGTGAGTTCCCTTCCCAATTGACCATATTATGTTTGTGTTTAACTTGGTTGATTGAATAGGTGGTATTTGATATATTTTTTACTTCTTTAGTTGAAACTAGGATGGTTTTGTTGATATTGGATTGAGCTTTTTTTATGGTTTCTAAAAGTTTTAAACAGAATTGGGTCTTTCCTTTTGTAAAGAGTTGAATTCAAATCTTTTTACATGGTTATATTGTTCCCCCTGAGATCCACCACTATTCTTCCATGGTTGATATACTAGGCGTGCAGGCCTATTGGAAGAAGCTGTTGAATTTATTGAGAGTCAATAGCACTTTTGAGGAAGTGAAGGGGCTTTACTTGCTCGAGATAATGACCTAGGCATGTTGATGGAATAAGCCTCCGACGTATAAGACTAAGGCTCGACCTTTCTACCCAAAAAAGAAGAGTTTGATCCTGGGAAGCTTCCATTATAATATCTGATGGGGCGAATCTTGCTTCCTATTTATTGGTACTATATTGGGTTCTTGTGGAGAAAAAATTTTGAAAATATGTCATAGAATTTTATTTTACCCAAAAATAGTGGTCCAATTTGCATTATTCCAATCTTGGGTTTCTAATGCTATAGAATTATAATGTATCTGGGTATATTCCTTTTGCCCTCTAAATGCTGCTAAATTTGATTAGAGGACAGATTTGCTATAGGCGGACAAGGTGAAGTTTTGTACAAGATTGTTGTCAAGTTGACTGATAAATACCAACTCATTTATAGGGGCACTAATCTTATTATAATTTAAGCTTTGATTTGAAGATAGATGCACTGAAAGATAAGTTCGTGCCATGGACAAAAAGAAAAGAAATATGGGCGCTCCTGTATGGAGACTAATATATACTCAAGCTAGCTCCCTTGAAGGTATGTTTTGGTTTTGAAACTACATGATGTTATTCTATTTCATCTTTCCTTTTGGAAAATTTTTTATTTTCTCAACTAACAAGGTGAGTGTATTAATATGTTTTTTCCTTTTTACATGAATTATGGTTATTTTTGGGGAAAAAAGTATTTATTTTTTTTGAAAGAAAAAAGTATTTATTTTTCCTTTTTTTTGAAAGTATTTATCTTATGATGGTTTGATTTTGGTCTTGGATATTTCATTGTAGCTTTGGAAGGTTTTGATAGTATGTACTTTCACCAAGGTAAGGCTTTTTTTGTTTCATTTATAGTACTTTGAAGTCATGGCCCCTTGGGAATTATGATGATGGCACATGCAATTACTTTATACAAGTTGATCGGTCCGTGCTGGCGTGTCGGATATTTTTTGTTATAGATTTTGTTATTATTGTTTGAATATAGAAAGGATTTCGTTTCAAAAATTTGAAATTTTATTACTATTTATTTTTTGTTATAGATTTTGTTATTATTGTTTGAATATAGAAAGGATTTCGTTTCAAAAATTTGAAATTTTATTACTATTTTGTGTATTTGTGAAGTAGTTTGCCATTTAAATGGATCTCAATTTTCTATATATATAACTTATTAATAATGGTGGTTGAGTTTTATAGCTGTAAAATTCATTTTTTGTTGATAAAATCGTAGCCTGTAATCCATTTCTTACTCTTGGACATTAACCTTTGCTACTTAAAATATATTCTTTCTCATAAATCTAATTAAATTCTTTCTATCACTATAGTTCGAGAAAGATGAGAGACGTTTTTATTTTTTAAAAGCAAATCATTAAATTAAAACAAAACCAATTAGTCTGAAGACTTTAATGGGTTTTACACATAAAATTACAAAAATAGCGAAATTAGGAAGAACAAAAGGAGGACACAAAGTGGGCAAATGAGTCTTCAAAGTGGCAAAAGACCCAAATAAATTGTGAGAAACTAATTGACGACTTTCTTAATAAATAAATAATACATGATTTGATGGTCAATAAATGCTTTCACATTCAATTGGTTAAAAACTCTTGCAATTATAAAAAAGGGCCGGAGGAAAAGGAAATGGCGTGAGAAACTAACTGAGGGCCTTCTTAGTAATTAACCAAATGAGAAAAGACATAAAAAAACAAAAAAATGTTCAAACCGAGCTTCCTCATCGATTCTTAAAAGGAGCTTTTAGTAATATCCCTGAATGTTGCAAATAATATATATATATATATATATATATATATATATATATATTTCTTCCCTATCTAAATAGAGTACTCTATATCTTAATTGAATTATGATGATGGGCTATGCCTTGAGAAAATTTGTACTCAACTCATGGGCCCTGAAATTGCTTCATCATGCACGTGCCAATGACTATTTTCTTAAGCAACTCATGTTAGAAATTTTCTGAAATTAGAGAGAAAATAAGACTTAGAGGCGCCAAGTTTTCTCAAATACAATATTGCTTGAAAAATCAAACAAGTCGTATTTGGGATACAACTAAGCCACTTAAGAACATCCAAGGAAGAAGTAGAAGAATTGATTGTGATTTCAGGGGAAATTCACGTTCCTATTTATAAAACGTGAAACAACACAACCTCTGGAAACCGTCTCATAATAAAAAGGTATCTATCAGATAAAAGACAGTTTTCGGTAGTCTATACCTATTCAAATAGGTAACCAAAGTTTCTTTAAGGAAAAATAAAAAATTAAGACTTTAAAAATTCTTAAGTCATCAAGGCCCAAAATTGGTCTATTGACTAAGGCTTATTAATAGATAAGCCAAGCCCAAACGGCCTAAATATCCACTAGCCGATAGATAACCTTCAAAGCACTTAATTCTTTATAAACCAATGGCCTTTGTATTCCCTTAACAATGTGGGATTTATTCCACATCAACAAACTACATAACAACTCATATGTGGATATATTTTCTGATAATTGATCGAGCGACTCTATTGTAGTTTCAGCTTCTTAGCTTTTACTGATTGTTGATTTGCAGCTGAAAAAGACTGGATTATTAGTCTCTGTCGCAGAATCTCTGCTTTTCAAGTTTGTATCTGACTTTCTCAATATTTGGATTGTAAATTTTTCATTAGTTTTTCATTTTCAAGGTTACAGGATTTGAAAAGGTTTTTAAGGTCAATATTTGAAGCTAATTACTATTTTATTTGATAAGCTATAAATAATATTGTGTTCATTGTCAAGTCTATCATGTTTGTTCTTGTACCAGGTAGATGCATTATCAATCACATTATTCAATTAAGATGAAAATGACTCTGGCTATAATGTATATAACATAATTTTTTGAATATCAAACATTTTAACACTGATATTGCTTTTCCATCATTGTTAGTTATATTGAAAAACATGCCTGATTTTGTGGAAGCCAAAGAGTTGGCCCCTTAATGCTGGTCATACTTTATTTTGTGCTCTAGATATATATCTAATATCTTTCTTCTGCTGCAATTTTTTTTTTATAGTAATTACTTATATTTGTTATCTAAATCTACAGGAATTTCATGAGAATATTGATGGACAAGAAGATAGTCATTCTAACAAAGTGCTTTCGTCGTGGTTGTCCGAATCAATTTCTGCTCCTGGACCCTTTAACCTCAAGTGGGATCTATTGCAACAACGGTTTGTTGTTTGGAAGATCACTGCTGGTATTTCTCCCTGCAACTGGTTTAAGTAATTATTTGAAATGTAGACTTTGTTCAAGATTGGTAATAACAGAGGATGCAACATCTCCATTGAACTGATAATCGGAAATGTCAAGTTTCCCAAGCATTAAGGAAGTACACCCCCATGAGATTCAACACCTCAAGATTTTTCAAATGACACGACCCTGGGAGAAATAGATTTTCGTACCTTGGAAATTCAGAAAAATGATGTTACAAATTGAAGCCTGTTAGGAACTTATTTTTTATTATTTCATATGTTAATTTGATTTGATTATGTGTCTATTCTTATGTACTTAATGCTTAATTTATTCATATTTATGTTTTAGGTACATATTGGAGTACTTCAAGGTAAAAGGAGTTAATTTGGAGTTATTTAGAACAAGCTGGAAAAATTCTGTCTCGAGTCTCTCGACCTTCTGACGAGTCGAACTCGGCTTGAAAACAGGCCGAAATAGGCCATGCGGGGAGCAAATAATTTTGTGGATTTAATTCTCTTTTAGCCCAAATCTTTTACCAGCTGGATATTCTCACATATTTAAGCCTTGAGAAAGACTCCAATACCTCTATACTTAATTCTATCAGTCTAAGGCAATTTTGTAATTTTATAATTAATTATTTTAATTAGAGTGAACCCTTATTTAAGGGTTTAGCCGCCAGACTTAGTGGGCAGCCTTCAAAAGCCTTACAGTGTGTTTGGATTGAGGGACCAGTAAGGGATGGGATGGGATGGGACGGGATGAGAGGTCCTTTTAGTTAGTGACCCATATTTGGATTGGAAATTAGATTTGGTCCATGGGTTTTGGAGGATCAATTTTGGTCCTTCTTGATCCTTATAAGTCCACCTTTTTTAATACTCCAATTTGGAGTACCAACAAGAACCAACAAAGTTTTTATTTATTAAATGTTAGGTGATCCCTCATGTTCCTTACTTTTTATATTTTAAACAATCCAAACAAGGATTGATCCTTCCCTTCCTTTCCTTTAAAAAACCCTCCTTTCCCATCCTATCCTGTCCTATATTGATCCCTCAAAAAGTTTATCCAAACACACTGTTAGTTTTAGGCTTCTTTGGTAGGTTTATCTTTGCCACGCCACTTTTCCTAAAACCAAAAGAATGGAGATCTTCTCTATTCTTGTTTCCTTTGTAATTTTCTCTAGTTAATTCAATTTTAAGACTTTCAATCTCTTGGGTATTTGATTTGTGAGGCTGTGCTTATTCATCTATCTTGTAAGTATTTCAATTTTCTATGAATTATTTGAATGATTTCATTCTTGATTATATAGAATGGCCATCTATTATAATTAGGTATGATTTCTATTGTTAGATGAGGTTCCTATATGCAATAATAGGTAATTAAATGCCAAGTAACAACTTAGGGTAGCCCTCTGAGAGAATCTTGAATATAGATTGAATGTTGCCTATATTAGTGAACATTGTCTATTATTGGCTAAGATCTTTCTAGTTCTTAAAGCAACGGTTTTCTTGAATCTAGTAGACATTTGGAACTAGGTTAGTACATCTGTTAGGATTTAGTTTAGGTCGTGAGTCAAGACTAATGAAAACTAATGAAAGATAGGAATTAATGGTTGATGACGTTAATCTACGCCATCTATTTACCAAGTTAGATACCAACTGAAGCCAAGATCAAATCCTTTTATCCAAGAGTGTGATCGTCTTGAAATTGTAATATCTATTTAATTGTTTATTTAATCTCCCTACTAGTTTAATTTGTGTTTTATTTAGTTTAATCAATTTCTTCATAGAAACCCCATTTAGTTTAATTCATAACTTTAGGAAAGATAATTGAAACAATAGTTCTTTGTAGGATCGACTCGTATTTACTTTGTCTATAAATTTTATATGATTTTTATCTTTGATGGAATATGACACCAACCAAAGCCCTCAAAAGAAACATTACCACCTGAAGCATCATCAAGCTCCCTGATCAATTAGCTAAGGAGGGTGTGGGTGTCCATAGAAATTTGGACTTGTTGATTGTCAATAAATAATTCTGGATCTTTACATCTTGTTGCTGCTACTGTCTCTTTTTCTCTTACTCTCTGCCTTGTTCGTTGTACTTAGCTTCTTTGTTTTTTTTTTTGGCAGAAAGTTGTACTTGGCTTCTAGTTAGCTATGATGCTTGCTACCTTTTAACCTTGCTGATTTCATTGCCGTCTACTTTGACTCATTTTTAATAAAATCCATCATAATTATGCCTTTCAAAAAAAAGAAAAAGACTTAATGACTATATTTGCTGATCGTAATTATTATTTGTTTCATCATCATATATATCTTAATTATAAACGTATTTATGAATAAAAAGCTGCCTAGTGATTCATCAAGATGCAAGAAATTCTTGACTTCCACCCAATTTCATCTCTTAATATACTTTTCTTCGATTTACGTTTCTTCATATTTTTAGTATTGTTCAATGCTACATGATTTGTTTTTTTTTTTAAAAAAAAATTATTTGATTCTGTTTATATTGATTTTGTAAGTTGACATACTAGCTTGTATAAAGTCTAAAATTTTAACCAGTGAATGCCATATATACCCTTGGTGAGGAAAAAAATAAATACTAATTATTTTATTATTTCTTCTAAAATAAATACTAATTATTTTATTATTTCTTCTAAAATAAATACTAATTATTTTATTATTTTATTATAGGGTATATAATGACCTTATTATATTATATATATAATAATTATCGCCCACTATTTCTTTAAAGTTCAAACCCTTAAAATTATATTTTTAGTCTTTAATTTTTTGATATATTGGATCTTTCCTAACTGAGTTTGTTCCAAGACACTAAGAAAATGCAGTAAAGTCAAAAAAAAAAAAAAAAAGCAAACAAACTTATGTTTTTAAAAAAAATTGAGTAAAGTCCAAAAAAAAAGCAAACAAAAACTCAGTGTTTCCAGTTAGCTTGGAAGAAGTTTTGTAGCCAATTTCGAAGCTTTGTTTTTCAATCTTTGCAAATGAATGGTTTAGCAAGCAGGTGAAGAAAACAACTAAAAATGCAATTGACTCTCCTTGAACTGCTTGCCTTCATTCTTTACTCAATAGAAATTCTGATTTTGCCTTCATTCATTCTTTACTCAATAGAAGGCATTAATGCCTTCCGTTATTATTAAATGCATTCTTTCCCTTCTGAAATTGATGATTTGGCTCCAAGTGGCATTCTTTAGAAGTGTTGCCTTGTATACAACGCTAAAATTTCAAAGGGAATAAAGATAACAAAATAAAACTCCCCCTAAATTCATACCATCTTACATTAGAAATGATCAAAGCAATATATATACAGTTCAAAGTGACGATAGAGTAACAAAGAATAACATCAATAAGAACAAAATAAGCAAAGCTAGAATTCTTCCAGAATTCCCATTAATGAAATTAACAGATATGCAATTTAGTTCATCCAATAAAGTTGGGGTAATTCGAAGGATTTTCCCATTGAAGACATTATACTTAAGTTAGCCAATTTATCTTTCCCTTTGACCCCATCCAAGCGCATCTCACAAAGTTTCCTGTATGTATGCTGGTTTTTCAAATGCTGAACACACTAGATAAAATATTAAACTCCACAACATATATTAAGTACAAATATAGCAATGTTAGTGTACTCAATTCATAATTATTCTCCCACATTTTGTCATAAGCAAAAAAGGGTTCAAGATCGTGCATGAAACTGTTAGAAAATCCAGAAATATATATACAAAACAGATGGAGAAATAATCACATAAGATAGATTAGAGACATCCACGTGCCTCAAAATAGATATCCAAAATATTTAAAGCACTCAACATGTGCCAAAATACAAACCAAAATAAATAAGCAGAGTTTATAATGCATATGAAATGCATTAAATGTTTGAGATAAATGCTTGATATTAGAAAATTCTAAATTAAGAAAATATTGAAAGAAGAGTTTGAGGCGTCAAGTTTTCTTAAATACAATATTACCTAATTATTTTAGACAAGTCGTATTTGGGATACAACAAAGTCACTTGAGAACATTCAAAGAGAAGTAGAATTATTAGTTGTCACAAAAACGTTTATGTGAAAAACTCTTTATATACTTGATCAATATACATGTCTTTTCATATAGACATAACTTTATGATCAATAGATATGTCTTTCTATATAGACATAACTTTATGAATAATTATATCATAAAAACACCTTTTAATAGACAAATATGTGTCTTCATAATTGTCCACTTATGAACCAATGCCTTCAATAAACACAGGGGCGTAGCCACCTTATTGTGAGTGGGATCAAATGACCCCACTCAAATTTGTAAGCCTTTGTAAATAGTTATATGAATTTGATAAATTTGCAAATTGGCCCCACTAAACAATAAGCTTGGGATCAATATATATTCAACCAAAAACTTATTAGGTAAATTTATTATTAATAAGAATTTGATGTTTAACTTTTGTGTATACTCTTGCATTCTATAATTTTAAGGAGTTAAATAAAAACCAAACCAAACAAAGATAAAAATCTCTCCTTTTTTTCCTCTTTTGAACTTGAATTAAACATATTTCGCATTCCTACAACTACATTTTGGTTTCTTGTACAGTTTGAGTCGTGTATAGATAGCATATATAACAACAAACTTTTGTGAACATGAGAGTAGTTTTTCTCCTTTTAGTTGAATAAAATTTAACATTTCATCTTAATATATAAAAAGCATATGTATTTTGCATTGTCCACCATTACACAATTTACATCCCGTAATAAGAAAATTAAAGCTTTTAAGCTAGAGATTCATCTAATAATTGCTTCTTGTAGCTAGTTGCATCATATTTTCAATAAAGTTAGTTTTATTTAAAAATTATGTTGAAATTATAAGTTCAATTTGTTAGAAGCATACTTCTCAAGAGTTGAAACAATCTAAATTTTTGCTCTTAACCTGAAGTAATTTAGTCTGTGAAATAAACAAAACCCTGGAAATAATTTAGTTTTGGATCAATAATGTGTGAGAATATTTTAACTAAGCAAAAGATCATGTTGAAATAATTTATTTCACATAATTGTCTTAAGAAATAATATATGTTATATTGAAAAAAGAAAAAGAAGAAGAAGAAGAAGACTTTGACCCCACTGAACAGAATGTCTGGCTACGCCACTGAATAAACATCAACAATTAAAAAAATATCTAACAATCCGCCACTATTTCGGAATGTTGGTGTTTTGAGCTTTACCAATCCAAGTATTTACAAACTAATTCCCCCACTAGTTTGTTGACTTTAAAAACCATAATTCACTATAAGCATAGTGCATACAAGAAGATGTCATTAAAGATTAAACCTTCAATTAGTGTAAGCCTTTCAGGACGCTAACGAAGTACATGGTGTCCTAGGATTAAACCATGACTCCTTTCGTCTAACATCGGAAAAACCACACACATTATACTTATTTTCTTCTAACCAAATTACTCGTTTGCTTCTAGCACTATGACTGGCCCTGTGCTAGCGATCCATTTTCTATGAATATGTACAAGAGTAAAACCCTTTCATACTCTTGTTGAAGCGGCACCACTTCATATTCATATAGGTGGAGTCACTTTTTGTTGATTTATTCATAACAACCTCTTATAGCTCCATTAAGAGTTTAATAACTCATCCTCTCTTATCATATTAGTACTAACAACTTCTATTTAGTATGGGACATAGTTAGTACATTGAAACAGACATTCCAATAACTTGTTATCACCCATTGAACCTCAGTCTATAACCGGTTTGGTCAAGAGCGGTTGGGTTCCCATTATTGGTGTCTAAGGGTTATATTTAAGTCTCATACTACTAGTAGTCTCCCACACCTCATCTCTAGGCAATGCCTTGATTAACAGATCCGACAAATTCTTTGTTAACTTCATGTAGGAGATAGTACCCGTTCTATCAGAGATTTAATCTCTAACAAAACATATGGATTTTTCAATCCCAAACTTTATATTTGTGCATATTACTAATATGCTTAAAACATTCATGATCCAAGGAAATAGTTGGCATTGGTTGTGGCCACAACACTATACTCATTGTTTACTTTCAATCAATCTATTTCCTTAATCATATCCATCAAAATTTTCTTGTAGCACAAATGGATAATTTCCAAAAGAAAAATACACAAAGCCAATGACTTTTATCAATAAATTGTACTACGCTCTTTTTGTATAATTTACACAAAGTAAGATTATACCAACTCTTATTACATACAACGGAGCTCTTTTGTTTCTCTAAGAAACCAACAAAACTCTTTGTTTGTTTAAGAAACCAACACACCTCCACTAGGTGAAATCACACATCCAATTTTTGAAAGATGTTTTTTTATTTCAATAATAAAGATCACAATAAAATTGAATCCAAGTAGCCATAAATGAAAAACTATATTCATCGCTACCATTTGAGACCCATTTTATACCCTTTAATCGTATAAAGATCATAGTCTCAAAATAAAATATAACATCTCAATTTATATGAGATTGTATGCCAATAATTCACTTTATGATAAAATAATCATAACTCGCATATAACACAATGCTAAGCTTGTGCCCTATCACAAACTTGTGAAACAAATAAATCACTTGTATAATTTGGACAATTTCTATTACCACCATAATTTATGCTTCTAGGAATAATTATATATTCCATATATAATCACACAATGCTATAAACCTTGTGCTCAAAAGTCTCAAATCATGATTTGCATGAATTAATTCTAAAAAATGAAGTTATTTCCCATAATGTTTATTTCTTATAGGCAAATATTTGCAAAGGAGAGATAAACATCAAAATAATCATGTAAATGAACCATGTATTGCATCCTATAAAACACAAGCATGCGCCCAAAATATATACTTCCTTTCTTAACTTTATAATTCCAAAAATACCATGTTGATTTAATAATCATGGCCCAACGATTTCATATGATTCAATAATAATCACGATCGTAGCATAATATCAAGTTAAAAGACTTATCCTTCAAGTTTTCTTCACCAAGAGAATAACGTACCTTTTGGATATTCACTCTAAATGTTTGCAAACAAAGTTGAATTTCCATGATGGCAACACGGTGCAACATAGTTGCATTTTAATTCATCCATCTCCATAAAAACATAAGGTTTTGAATAAAATATGCCCTTTAAAAGAATGATTTTCGCATCATGCCTCAAAGCCGTTTCATTAGTTGAAGGAATATTCTATTTGAATTGTTAGAAAATTTCTAAATTAAGAAAATATTGAAACAAGACTTTGAGACGCCAAGCTTTCTCAAATACAATATTGCCTAACTATTTTAGACAAGTCGTATTTGATATACAACAAAGCCACTTGAGAACATTTAAAGAGAAGTAGAATTATTGGTTGTCACAAAAATGTTTAAGTGAAAGGCTATTTATATACTTGATCAATATACATGTCTTTTCATATAGATATAACTTTATGATCAATAGATATGTCTTTCTATATAGACATAACTTTATAAATAATTATATCATAACACACATTTTAATAGACAAATATGTATCTCCATAATTGTCCAATACTTATGAACAAATGCCTTCAATAAACATCAACATTCAAAAAATATCCAAAACTCGATGCCACCAGTGCATCCTATTCTTCTTTTGTCCTCTGTGCTGCTTGAGTAATCAATGATAGCTCTAGGAGTGGACTTCTAGTATATATATTCTACCTTTCATATTTATTGATCCGCTGAATAGATTGGCATTGTAGGATAGATCGAGAATCCTCAACTCTTCAAATGGAAGAAACATAGAAGCATTGACGTAGTTGGACTTCGCACAATAAGGAAGAAGATAAAGGCTGATCACCCGTCTAGTGGTGGAATTGCACATAACACCACTCCATCGACAACAATCATTATCCACCCATGATAGATGAACTGGAAGTTGAAGATCGATGGAAGATTTGAGTTGAAACAAAGCAATTCTTTCCTTATGAACACACCCATTTGACCATTTGGATCCTAGAATGATTACTATGATCATGAGTGCGATCAATAACCTTTCTGAACCCATCTTCCAAAGGACTCTAATGAATTTTTTTTGAAAGGTAACAACACTCTAATGACTCGTAGAAAGCGGTTTTTTTTTTTTCGTTGAAAAAAAGAAATAAAAGTTGGAAGCATAAGAGGAGGTTGGTCAGAAATTATCACTTTGTTTGAGCTTATTAATAGGGCCTCGAGCATAGTAAGGCAATTGGGTACAACTACAAATGATTTCCTTTAATCATAGTATTATATATGTCTTCTATGAAGATTGTAAAATTAAGACAGTTCAATTGTAAGCTAAGCAGTTGCTTGTTAGTTGTCTCTTTCTAACGTAGGGCGAAAAACATCAAATTCCATAGAGAAGCGTCCATTACCAAAGCGAAATGAACGAGGCAAGCGAGAAAGGCGTAAAGACTTGAAAAGGACACTAAAAGCCCAACTGTGCATATTTCGGCCTAATTGCAATTCTGTGTGGGTTTTGTGAGACATTCCTGCAATTTTGAAGGGGTGGATTAGGGCTTCGGGACCAAGTTAATTTTCCACAATTACTTGAGTATCCAATTTGTAAATTAGGGTTTAAACAGTATGAAAGTGTATATATAATCCACGTTTCATATTTATTGATCCATTGAATAGATTGGCATTGTAGAATAGATCGAGAATATTCAATTCTTCGAACGGAAGAAACATAGAAGTTTTGATGTAGTTGGACTTCGCACAATAAGGAAGACGATAAAGGCTGATCACCCATCTGGTGGTGATGTTGCACATAACACCACTCCATTGACAACAATCATTATCCACCCATGATTGATGAACTAGAAGTTGAAGATCGATGGAAGATTTGAGTTGAAACAAAGCAATTCTTTCCTTATGAACACACCCATTTGACCATTTGTATCCTAGAATTATTAGTATGATTATGAGTACGACCAATAACCTTTTTGAACCCATCTTCCAAAACACTCCAATGATTTTTCTTTTTTTGAAAGGTAACAACACCCTAATGACTTGTGGAAAGCGTTTTCTTTCTTTTTTTTTGTTGGAAAGAGAAATAAAATTTGGATGTATAAGAGGAGATTGGGCACAATTATCACTTCGTTTGAGCTTATAAATAGGGCCTCGAGCATAGTAAGTCAATTGGATACAACTATAAATTATTTTTGTTAATCATAGTATTATGTTTTCTATGAAAATTGTGAAATTAGGAGTTCAATTGTAAGCTAAGCAGTGCTTGTGAGTTGTCTCTTATTGACGTAGGACGAAAAACATCAAAATCCTTACTATTACCGAAACAAAATGAATGAGGCAAGCGAGGAAGGTGTAAAGGCTTGAAAAGAACACCAAAAGCACAACTTTGCATATTTTGGCCGAATTGCAATTTTGTGCGGGTTTTATGCGATATTTGTTCAATTTGAAGGGTGGATTAGGGCTTTGGGACCAAGTCAATTTGCCATAATCACTTAATTACACAATTGTAAATTAGGGTATAAACAATATGAAAGTGTATATATAGTCTACCATTGAATAGATTGGCATCGTTAGATAGATCGAGAATCCAAAATTCTTCGAATGGAAGAAACATAGAAGCATTGATGTAGTTGGACTTTGCACAATAATTGTAAGAATATAAAGGCTGATCACCCGTCCAGTGGTGGTGTTGGACATAACACCACTCCGTTGACAACAATCATTATCCACCCATGATTGATGAACTGGAAGTTGAAGATCGATGGAAGATTTGAGTTGAACCAAAGCAATTCTTTCCTTATGAACACACCCATTCGACCATTTGGATCCTAGAATGATTACTATGATCATGAGTGTGATCAATAACTTTTCTGAACCCATCTTCCAAAGGACTAGAATGAATTTTTTTTGAAAGGTAACAACACTCTAATGACTCATAGAAAGCGTTTTTTTTTTCATTGGAA
Source organism: Corchorus olitorius (assembly GCA_001974825.2). NCBI lineage: Eukaryota > Viridiplantae > Streptophyta > Magnoliopsida > Malvales > Malvaceae > Corchorus > Corchorus olitorius. The sequence continues at coordinate 55,205 of AWUE01019019.1, forward strand.
AAAAGAAATAAAATTTGAATGTATAAGAGGAGATTGGGCACAATTATCACTTCGTTTGAGCTTATAAATAAGGCATCGAGCATAGTAAGTCAATTGGGTACAACTATAAATTATTTCCTTTAATCATAGTATTACATATTCAATGAAAATTGTAAAATTAGGAGTTCAAATGTAGGCTAAGCAGTTGCTTGTCAGTTGTCTCTTTCTGACGTAAGACGAAAAGTATTAAAATTCTTAGACAAGCGTCTGTTACCGAAACAAAATGAACGAGGAAAGAGAGGAAGGCATAGAGGCTTGCAAAGAACACCAAAAGCTCAACTTTGCATATTTGGGCCGAATTGCAATTTTGTGCGGGTTTCGTGCGACATTCGTGAAATTTTGAAGGGTGGATTAGGGCTTTGGGACCAAGTCAACTTGGCACAATTATTTAATTAACCAAATTGTAAATTAGGGTTTAAACAGTATGAAAGTGTATATATAATCTACCTTTCATATTTATTGATCCATTGAATAGATTGGCATTGTAGGATAGATTGAGAATCCTCAATTTGACTATCTATAATGGTTTTGGATTGCATAATTATTGCTGTAGGGCCTTGGAATAAGTCTTATGGGCATACCATTCGTACGTTGAACCACCCGACCAGGAATCCTTACCGATTCTTTAAGCAGTCTGGTTATTAAAACCTTGCCTAACACTCGAAAACTACCAAAAACTGATTCAGAAGCCACTCCACCACGCAAGAATGGCTCTTAAAGTTTACAAAATCCGATTCAAGGTCGTAAACCATGTCATTTGGGCTAACCTTGGGTTTTGGTTCCATTTTGTTGACTGGCCCAAGTTTACTATTTTGGGTTTGATTTTCATCTTTGGCTCTCATCAATCCTTGGCCCAATTCCAAATTTTAATTGTTTTAAGGACAATTTGATGGGTTTATATATGATATACCGTTAGTGGAGTTTAGCAGACTGCACAAGCGAGTCTTGAAGGGTGACATATATCTCTTAGGGACTGGATTGAAATATTTAAAATTTAATTAATTCAGAAAATTGACATGAGCCAACTCCACAACCTGTTTGTGGAGTCCAAAATTTACACCGCCAGTGTATCAAATAATTACCCTAATTTGATATACTAATAGTGTAAAATTTGGACTCAATGGGTGAGTAGTTGACACATACCAATATATTCTCTAAAACTGTTCTCTAAAGGATACATGTCATTGTCAACCCCTAAACCCCGCATGTACAGTTTACTAAAATCCCCTGACAATATATTGTATTGTATAATTTTCCTTGTTTTGATCATTTAATGCTATAGAAAGTAAATTAATTAATCAAGCAAGAGAATGAGCAAGTGATAAGTCTTCCCCTTGATAGCATGTAGTTCACCCAGATTATTAAGAACATTTATTCAAGGTAATAGTATTTTCGTTAATTAAACTGATACATACCATAAGAGGCCGTGCAATTTTATAACTTAATTACTCACAAATAGACCATGAAAGCCATATGGAACACGCCTTGGTACCTCAATTACCGCCACTATCTCAAGCTCTGAAGATTTGGCATCCATTATTATGAATTTGGACTCATTAGCCTTTTCATCATGCACATAAGTCATTACGTACCCGTCATCTTCATCAGAATTGTTGCTTTCCCCATCTCTTCTCACGAATAATGGCTCCCCACCGAAGCAATTGGGGCCATAAAATCTTTTCGCCACTTCTTGCCCTGTCTCCAAATCTATCTTCACTACACCAGACATTTTGGGGACCTCTTCTAGCACTCCTAGATAGGCAAACCGTGTTTCACGCCCAACATAACAAGGATTTATTGACCCAAATTCTAAATTTCTTGGGGAAATAATCTCTTGATATTTCCCCTGTTTTGATGTTGATTTTTACCTTCTCCAATGAGACATTCACAGTACTTTTAAAAATATTGTCCACCGACACGATGTTGGATGCCACAAAAACGATCTCATCATCTCCGTTTTCCCAAGCATTTATAATATGAATTGTATTAAATCTTGGGACCTGAAACCACTTCATCTCCGAGTCATTCATGGCATATTTTGGTATGATCCCAATCCTTGGAATTTTATTTTGTTCATAATCAACGAGGGTGCCTCTCCCTGTCATCACTTTTCCTATTGAATATACCAATTGGGTTTCATGGAAAATTGCAAACCTCTTTGTTATGGCAAAATCATGGATGAAACAAGGTTGCTTGATGGATGAGATGGCCACTTGTTTTTGTTTAACACCGTTTTCGTTGAAGCGAAAGAAAGTGAGATGAGGGAAAGTTAGGCTCCAAGAAAAAGCAAATGTTTCCTTGGTATCCAAATCCACTTTGGGATGTGCAGTCATATTAGACATCAACTTTTTCTCGAACTCCCAACGTCCCAAAGTCTCAATATCACTTATTTGTGTCAAATCGATAGCATATGGTAAATCAGACTCGCAAAGAGCAAAGAGTTTATTTGCAAAGAAGGCAAGGCCAGTGTTAGCCACGCCGAAGCCGTTCATCAGATTGAAATGACCCGTAACAATCCTCCTCGTAGCCATAAGAAAGCGAAGAATATCACCAAAACCGAAGAATCCCGAAAACACATTTGGGACGACAGGGAAATCAGCTTCTCGCTCAAGCAAATACTTGTAAGTCTTAACATGCCGGCAGCAATACGTTGTATGGCCATCCGAAAATCTCAAGGAATGAAGCATGCCATCTCCATCGAACAAGAGAAGAGCTCGATGGATGACTCGAAGTTGTGGGTTCGGACCATTTCGGATGTAAACGCCCTTCAAAGAAACCGGAAGCTTGCCTTCAATTACAGGGCAATCCGTGGGTTCCATCTCATCAACAGGAGCCAAGTTTCCTGCGTAAACATGGGTTGGATCAAGCCATGGGTGAAGAGGTGGATCAAGGATGTTGTAAAGGACGTGGGGAATGGAAGCAAGAGTGGAGAAAAATGATGAACATGCTGACAATGGCAGTGAGTAATTAGTAGTTTTGTTGGTTATAATTTTGGTTTTGGGTTTTGTTTGGAATGATGGGGTTGAATTATTGGAAGAAATTATGGGTCGTGCCAATTTTTTTAGTTTGGTTGGAATATGTGAGACGGGAATATTGTTGCAATATATTCTTACTAATATCATCTTGGATTTTGGAACGAGGGATGATTACTTGGTGTCGGTGAAAATTCAAATAGAGATAGAGCAAAGAAAGCAATTAGGTTGTATATATATATAGAAGGGACAGATATGGAGCGCAGGTGAGAGAACTAACCAAATTTATTGCTGAATATTCGTGGGTTTTTTTTTTTTCGCCAAAACATCTATATCGGTCTAGAAAAATTATTACATAGATCAGGTTCACCATGTTATTCATGGTCCCGGTTAATAAAATCATGATAAATCAGATTTTTTTCTACAATTTTTTAAATCCTAGCAAATTAATGTCCTAAATTTAGGGATTTATCATATAAACCTCATCTGATGAAACTTGAAGTTAAACCTGATGCTAAATTTATACTTAAATTTTAGGAAAAAATCTGACTTTATCACAATTTTGGTCGGGACCAATAAGATTATTATTCATAAATGCAGAGAGCCAGAGACTCCCAACTCTGTAGCAAACAACGAAAAACTTTCCATAGGCTGCAGGCTACCGCGGTCCTATCCATCATGATATCTGCTGCACGTAACAGTAAAATTAGGGGAAGAGTTAAAAGCAATTATAATTAAGCTTAACTGAATAATAATCTCTTCATAATCATAGAGAAGCAACATATAGAGCTAGAGATTACCATACATGCCTCCACCAGAGCTTCATTTCATATATTACATCAATGTAATGTCTGAACTGAAGTGAGATTTTGCAGCCACTCTGGTAGTAGTACCTCAAGGTTAGAACTCCTGAACAATGTTATCGAGTGCAAAGTGCTAGAAGTTCCTTCAAGAAGCAATCGTGGCAAAGCCGTCATTGCATCTAAACCCCTCAATGAAGGTGTTGGTCTTCTTCCTCTTCCGGTTCCCAGTCTAAATTGATTGCTGCACGGGACAGTTACGTACGCAAGATCTCGAAACCGAGATCTGTTTAAGTTGGAATAAGCCGCTTACCACTTAATTCAACAACACGTTGGTTATAATTATTTTATTTTTACCATTTTTTAAAGAATATTTTTACCATTTTAATTTAAAAGGTTAGTGTGATTGACATGTTTCTACTTGGTAGTTTAATTTATTCTAATTGAATTTTATTCTTTCCTTTCAACAAGAATTTAAAGTTATTTTTTTTTTAAAAAAAAAAGAGGAACGTGCAATTATTCCATTTGACTTATAAAAAATTTCAATTGTTACTAGATAAATGTAACCCTCACTAATGTTACGGGTGCAATTTGTTATTCATTGTATTTTGTCAACATTTTTCTTTAAGTGAGATTATTTCTTTTGTTCCTTATAATTAATTTGAATTATTACTATATGAATGTTGCGAGTTTAATTTGCTATATTATTTTGTTAATATTGTGCTTTAAGTGGGACTATTTGTTTTGTTCCTTTGATAATAAGACCCTATATATGTTTATACAAATTATTCTATCAATATTTGTAATGTCCATCAATTCAAATTTCATAAACTTCAAAAACCGTATAAACTTATAACATTGATTCAATGTATAAATGTCAAAATTAATTTGACGAATATATAAATGGACAAAATACAATTAATGAAGAATTTAAATCAAAATAATGATAATTGTTTTTTAAAAAATATAGATATATACTTTTTATTTACAAAATTCTCAAATTAAGAGGAGATGACACATGGCATCCCTAATAGGCTTTCTTTAGGGACAATATATACTAAACCTTATTTGAGTGAGCTAATGAAATTATTAAAGGCTCCAAATCAGGATTGATGAGGAGCCAGCATTTTGTCTTTTTTTATTCTTTTATCTTTTCTCGCTTGCCGGATTACTAAGAAGCCTCCCAATCAGTTTTCTGCACTTCCTTTTCTCCCTGCCCTTTTTGATAATTGACTGTTTGCCCACTTAAAAGCGTTTTCTCTTTCTTATGGGACATAAATATGTATATTTATGTATATTCTCAATGTATATATATATATATATATATATATATATATATTCTAAAACATAAGCATTCCTACAATCCAAAAATATAAAATGCAATCATTCTGACAAAAGAAATTGCTTATGATCCTATTTGAAGAAAGAAATTTGCTTATGAACTTTTTTGAAAAAAATTGATATCGACCACAATAAAAAATGTCCGATACACCAGCGTGGGCCAACCAACTGAAGACTAGTAAAAGTAAAATAGATTTAAACTTTAAGAAATGCCACATGGCATATCTCTTGCATGTGAAATACCATTATTATGTTATTAATAAGGTAGAATTTTATGAGGTAAGTTATCATGAAATTAATAATATTTACTCTATATCAAAAGTATATGAAAAGTCTTTGAGTTGACAAATTTGATTGATTAAACCTATATATTGATTGGGACTATATTCTAAGTGATCCATATAATAATTTCTCGTTCATTATAACAACATTTATTGGCAAGAAGCTACTATCTAAATATTAGGCAAGGAATTGAAATATTAGTACTTATTATATATAAGCAGGTATGCCCGCCCTACGCCGTGGAGATGATAGTGAGCATGCTTATAGAGATTTCAAAGATAGGGAGTGTCCAATAAAAGATCAATGCTGAATAATAACTCTTCAACACAACATCAATAATAAAAAAAAATGAAAAAAAAATGGCAACTATCAAATGAAACAATAAGTAATATGACACAAAAATAGCAAATAGAATATTAGGCTTACAAAAAGAAAAAGCCCATAGACCCAAAAGAAGGAAAAACGGGGAAAAAAACCAATAACAATGCTTCATAGGTTAGCTTCACAAAGAGATATTATTAAATGACTAATCCCAGAACGTCATATATGGTCCTGACGAATAATTCAAACAATTCAAGCTGTCACAAATTTATTAATCGGGACATGACGTGGCAAGAGTGGTATATCAAATAATTTATCGATAAATAGTGAAAAATCATAATGAAAACTGATATTTAGTTAAAAAGGTCATTTAAAAAAATCTCATAAAATTAACGTATCATAGAGCCCAATAAAAAGGAACCATACAAAGTCCGACGGCTAATTCAAGTTCCTCATTCTGTGGAATAGCCGTTAAGAAGTAAAAGGCTCTAATCCAAAACCCATGAATATATATATATATATATATATTATATACTAGTTTTAACTTTCACGTGCATTTTTCTCTCCTAGGGTTTCCCTGGTGAGTGCTTCCTCTTGTCTTCGTACAAGCCTAAATTTTTTCGGTGCTGCTTTTCTGTTTTCTAATCCGGTTCTCTAGCCGATCTCACCATGGCGGAAGGTCTATCTGATCTCTGGGAGAGCTTTCATCTTACGGAAGAAGAAAATTTGGAGGTGGCGGTGGACCAAACTTTGATTGCTGAAACCTTGGAAGAGGGGAAATTTTGTTTGATTGGTAAATTGTTCTCTCGTCGACCTGTGGTTGTAGAAGTGATGCGAAACGTGCTGCATATGGTGTGGAGATTAATGGGGGGTCTGCAAGTTCGTGAGATCGGGGAAAAATTATATATTTTTCAATTTGCATCCGAGGTGGAGAAGGAAAGAGTTATTCAACAAACGCCTTGGAATTTCAATAAGGCTCTTTTGGTCTTGAAACACTTTGATGCATATGATAGTGTTGAGGATGTCAAATTGGATGGGTGTTCCTTTTGGATTCAAGCCCACGATCTGCCTCTAGGGTTTATGACTGAGAAAATTGGCAAAGTAATAGGGGATTCGTTTGGGGGTGCAGAAGAAATTGAAACCTGCGGTGAGAAGGTTGCCTGGGGAAAACACTTAAGGTTTAGAGCTAGACTGAATGTGAATAAACCTTTGCGTCGAGGGATGATCTTAACTGCACCTAATGGAGGAAAAATTCTTATCAGTTTTCGTTATGAGCGACTTCCTGATTTTTGCTATGTATATGGCTGCTTGACTCATGTTGAAAACGAATGTGAGAAAGCAGTGATCATGAGGAGAGATAAGGGGAAGGTTGTGAAGGAGTATGGTCCATGGTTGAGAGCAGAGGTCCCTTGCTCGAAAGGTCTAAAGTTTGATGGCCCGGGTATTAGTGAAACTCGGACAGGGCGGGAGGAAGATAAGGACCAATCGGTTAATGGTGAACAACATCTGTTGAATCAAGGAAGGGGAGGAAGGGAGGTAAATTCAAAACAACCTCTTCTTCAATGGAAGACTGCAAAGAATGTGATGGGTAATACAGAATTCCAGGATGACAATGTAGGTTTTGTTGAAAATAGTCAATTGCAAGTACAAAGTGCAGAAAACGATATTGGTACATTACAAGGGGGTTTAAAGAACTTGGCTCCTTTGGGTGCTAATGTAGTGGTGCAATCCAAGTCTATTTTACAGGCTACAGATATGGACCAAGTTGAAGACATGGAGATTGGCCAAGTAAATAAAGCTAACAACTTTGTTTTTAAGGCTACCAATGTCTCTTCAAATAGTGGTGGTGGCGGTTCGAATAGTAAGAAGTGGAAGAGAACGGCTAGAGCTAGTGCTACGATGGAAGGGGGTAAAAATTCTCATGCGGCAAAGATTTCGGGTAAGAAGAGAGAGGGCTCGAAGAGTTCTTTGATGGGGGGAAAGGAAGAAAAGTAGAGAAGATGGCGAGTTGGTTTCTGATAGTATTTCTGAGTTTCACACTCCTAAAATGGCGGAGGTTGGCGTATCTAGCCAACCCCGCCAAGAATCATGAGTATCTTGGCTTGGAATTGTCAGGGCTTGGGGGTTGCCCGGGCAATTCCGAAAGTTCAAAAGGTGTTGCAGAAACACCGCCCTCAGTTAGTTTTTCTTAGTGAAACACGGAGAAGGAGAAATGAGATGGAGTGGTTGAGATCAATGTGGGGTTTTCAGAATTGTTTTACCGTGGATTGTATTGGGAGAGGTGGAGGTTTATCGTTACTTTGGCAGGATGAATGGGAAGTGATAATTTTGAGTTTTTCTAGTTCCCATATAGATGCTCAAATTTTCACCGAGGTGGGTTCGTTACCATGGAGATTCACAGGGTTTTATGGTAACCCAATTACTAGCCGTCGCAGTGAATCATGGGATTTAATTCGGACTTTGAGAGATCAAAATTCTCTTCCGTGGGTCATAGGGGGAGACGTTAATGAGATTCTTGATAGCTCGGAGAAGATTGGAGGAGCGATTCGTCCAAGGGGACAAATCCAATCCTTTCGCGATGTGGTAGATGATTGTGATCTTGAGCAAGTCCCTGTTTCGGGACCTATACTTACTTGGCGAAAGGGGAGGGGTGATAATGGTGTTCTTGAATGACTGGATCGGTTTTTGGTTTCAAGTGCTTGGTCAAATAGATTTCGATTTTCGGAGGAAGTGCATGTCTACTCTAGTTTGTCCGATCATTTGCCTATTTGTCTCTATGTAACTAACACTCCTATACAGCGCACGGTGAGGCGATTCTCTTTTAAATTTGATAATTTTTGGGTTCGCCATGAAGATTTTAGGACAGTTGTTATGGATGCTTGGAGTGGTGGTAACGTATCTTCTTTAGAGCAATTATTGGGTAAGATCAAAAATTGTTCTAGGGAGTTTGCTGGCTGGAATAATAGGGTCTATGGTTATTTGGGGATTCGCATGGAGAAGGTTAAGAAAGAATTGGCAGATTGTTACCATTTACCGAGGGATGCAGCGGCTTCAACAAAGTTGGATGCGTTATTAGATGAACTGGCTGAATTGGAGAAGTGTCAAGAGATATACTGGAGACAACGGGCAAAGATGTTATGGCTAAAAGAAGGGGACCGTAATACCGCTTTTTTCCATTCATTTGCTTCTCAAAGGAAGAGGGATAACAGGATTGCCCGAATTAAAGATGAGAATGGGAATTTGAAAGTGAATCCGGGTGAGCTTGAGAATATTTTTATAGGGTATTTTGAGAAATTGTTTTCAACATCTCACAATGCCGTTCCTGAAGGTTTTAGTGATGTTATTAAGACTCGCTTAACTTCAGACCAGATAGATATTTTGTCAAAGCCATGGTCGCCTATGGAAGTGAAAGCTGCAATTGACCAGATGAATCCATCGAAGGCACCTGGGCCTGATGGAATGACAGCTATGTTTTATCAGAAATATTGGGATGTAGTGGGGAAAGATGTGACAACTTCAGTACTGTAATTTTTGAATGGGGAGATAGATGGCTCGGATTTGAATGCTACAAACATAGTACTGATTCCAAAGGTTAAAAATCCGGGTTCACCAGCGGATTTTCGCCCGATTAGCCTGTGTAATGTTCTTTACAAGATAATTTCAAAGGTAATTGCCAATAGATTGAAGCAGATTTTGCCAGATATTATTAGCGCGAACCAAAGTGCCTTTGTTCCTGGTAGATTAATTTTTGATAATGCTTTGGTGGCATATGAGACGGTCCATTACTTGAAAAATAGGCGAATTGGTAGGGATGGTTTTATGGCTTTAAAACTTGACATGAGTAAAGCTTATGACAGGGTGGAATGGGATTATTTGGAGATGGTTATAAGGACAATGGGATTCCCTCGACATTGGATTTCACTTATTATGACTTGTGTTCGTACTGTTTCTTATTCGGTGATGATTAATGGTAATCAATGTGGCCACATTGTTCCATCTCGTGGAATCCGTCAGGGTGATCCTATTTCTCCATATCTATTTCTTTTATGTGTTGAAGGCTTGTCTTCCTTATTGAATAGCGCAGATACGGATGGTGTAATACAAGGGGTTTCGGTGTGTCGGGCTGCTCCACGTGTTACTCATCTTCTGTTTGCGGATGATAGTTTGTTGTTTGCAAGAGCTACTACAGAAGAAGCTGAGACTATTTTGGATCTTCTCCATCAGTATGAACAAGCTTCAGGCCAATTTGTGAATGTGGAGAAATCAGCCATTTATTTTAGCACCAACACTATTATGGAGCGAAGAGAGGCTATCAGACAAAAATTGGGAGTGCAAAAAGTTCTGGATGGTGATAAATATCTTGGTCTCCCGATCCTTATAGGTAAAGAGAAAAAATTGCATTTTCAGTACATAAAGAATCGATTGTGGCAGAAAATTCATTATTGGCAAGCTAAATTATTATCTGCAGCTGGTAAAAGTGTTCTCATTCAAGCTGTTGCCCAGGCTATCCCAGTTTATGCAATGAGTTGCTTTTTGTTTCCAAAGACTTTTGTTCATGATTTGAATATGGTTTTAGCTAGATTTTGGTGGAGTCATGGGAAAGATAGTCGTGGGATCCATTGGATTCGATGGGAGGAGCTTTGTACTTCGAAATTGGATGGGGGTTTGGGGTTTAGAGACTTCGAGGCATTTAACTTAGCTTTTCTTGCGAAACAGGGGTGGTGGTTTATTCATCACACTAACACTCTTTGTTACAAGATTTTCAAAGCTAAATATTTTCCATATTGTTCGTTTATGGAAGCACAATTGGGTACTAATCCATCTTATGTTTGGAGGAGCATTATGGAAGGAAAATCTGTGATTAAATTGGGCTCTAGGTGGCGCATCGGAGATGGTCAGTCAATTCGGATCATGTTGGATGCATGGATTCCAAGCCTCTCCTTAAAACGACCGAGCATCTTTTTAAGAGACTTCTTGGATAATAATGCAGTGGCCACCTTGATCGATTTTGATGATCGAAGCTGGAGAGAAGATCTGCTACGTTCTCTTTTTCTTCCCAATGAAGTGGATGCCATTATGGAAATTCCATTGAGTATTCACCGTCATGAAGATAAGCTTATTTGGGTGGAGTCATCTTTGGGAGTCTTTACGGTGAAATCTGCATATCATGTAGCGAGGAAACACTTAGATCGAGATGTGGCTGATATTGATTTAAGGAATCCTGTTTGGAGACTTATTTGGTCCGCAAAAGTTGTCCCTAAGGTGAAATTTTTTATTTGGCGGTTGTTTGATGGCTTTGTACCAATTCGGCATATTTTGCGAGCTCGACATATGGAAGTTGTCGATGAGTGTTGCGTCTGTGGAGCTTGGGAAGAGAAATTGATTCATGTGTTTTTTGATTGCCCTATGGCTAAGATGATATGGAGTGCTCTTGCAGATTGAATGGAGGCTTTTGTGGAATCTAATAGAGGAGAAGAAGATTTCTGTCTAAATCTTTTTATTTTGGCAAATCAGAAAGGTGCTCTTGAGATGGTGCTAGTGTGCTTATGGCTAATATGGTTTAACCGAAATTCATGCCTTCATGAAGGTAAGTGCTTGACAAGTGGAGTGTTGGTAAGGAAGATTACTGCTTGCCTAAAAGACTATGAAGAAGGACTGAATAGTATCAATGGCGAGAGATGTATTGTAAGGCAGCGGTTTCAATCTTCTTGGTCTCCTCCCCCTCTTGGTTTCTTGAAATTAAATTGTGATGCAGCTTTCGATTCCTCCTCCAACCGTGTCCAACTTGGTATTGTTATTCGAAATTCCAATAATGAGATTTTGTTGGGTGGAGTAAGCAATTTTGGTGGAGTTGAAAGTGCTCTTCATGCAGAGGTAATGGCCATTATTTTCGGTCTAGAGACAGCTTGGGAGAAAGGTTATAGCAACCTGATTGTGGAGTCTGATAGCAAGCTAGCAGTGGATGAAATTAACAAGGGAGATGAAACCTTTTGGGCTGGTGCTGCATTGGTGTATGATGTGTTGGCCATGGCTTCACAATTTGATTCTGTTTCTTTTTCTTTTGTTAAACGTGAGGCAAATGTTTTAGCGCATAATTTAGCCAAATCAGAGTGTAGGTTGGGTGCTCAAAGAATTTGGGAGGGTTATTTAACATCCCACATTTGTAATCCTTCACCTTCATAAATGAAATTATGGCTTTTGAGATAAAAAAAAAACTTTCACGTGCATTGCACGTGGTCCAATATGTTTAAATTAAATATTCTTACGAAAATATGATAATACTATAAAATTTTGATAACCTCTTTATAGATTATACACTATGTTCAGTTTCATACCCGTTTATACAATCACTTTGGAACAATCGTATTAAGCAATCATCAAACATAATAATGAAAATAATGAAGAAACTAACTTACTCTTTTCTGTCTCTTTTTTTTATGAGATCCAATTGTTTTAGTTCTTATAGTATGCTTATTAGTTATCTAATTATAAAACATATTATAGATAAATTAAATAATCATATTTATTATCATAGTTAATAATTTGGATAAGTTGTTAGGAATATATATTCAAATAAATATTCAAATAAATTAAATCATATTCAAATAAATATAATAATATACAGAAAAAATAATATATATTGAAAAATTGGATTGGCTCATATATAAACCATAAAGTCTAATTTAATCTATATTTTCTATGTGATTTTGTCTTATTTTGATAGTCGTATGTGTTGTTTTACCCCTATATTTCTCATATTTGCTATTTTAGACCCATTTGTGGTTATGTTTTAGGAAGATGAAGATTTAGAGAATCAATTCGGAGAAATTATTGATTTTGTCTTATTTCGGCCCAGCATGCCCATTAGGTCCATTTGAGTCCATGAAGCCCAAATTGGCTAATTGCTAAGCCAGTTGTCTTGAAGTCTAAATCTGATATTTTTAGGTCCAATTCATTAATATGGAAGCCCAAAGAGGGAGTCCAAGTCCAATCAGTAAATTATAATGCAGTAATGATTGAGCCCTGAAACAACATTGATAAATCTTATTCAAATGAAGACTTCACAATAGCAGTTTTGGAAGAAAATTCATAACTTTTGATTCAAAGCTCTGAAAAATACAAATGAGATACCGTTTGAAAGAGGATTCCAAGATCTACAACTTTTATGTTACCTCGAGACCTAATTCTGCCATTCCGATGGATGATTTTGGCCTTAAAATTTTTGACAAAATTTATCTTCACCTAATCCAACTTGGAGAATGTTTTGGACGAAAATTCAGATGTTAAAGATGATGTGGAGCATTCCTATTGGCCACGTTGGATTCTAATTAATGAGGATAATCTAAATTTCAATTATATTAATAATAGAATAATTAAAATAATTGTTAATAATGACAATTTAGAAATATTTTTATAAAAAATGGTATAATTGGAAAACAAGAAATCGCAAATTTTAACCACTGAGGTGTCTCCTTGGGACTACTTTTATATATATTTAGATTAATTGTTAAATTGCCTGCAAGCTACGACATTGACAATTTAACCAATAATAAACTAGTGTGTGCATGCATGCATCAGTTCATTGTTGTTGACAAACGATATGAACTTAAACCAAACCAAACCCAAAAGGTTAACCTAGTTTCCATTTTTAAATGAAAAAAAAAGTTAATGTTTGTACCACAATTTACATTTTTGGTAAAATGGTAAATGCACATGTTGGTACACAATGAAGGGCCAAGATTTGATCCTCTAAAGTCCTATGGATGGTTGGATTTAGTCCACCCTAGGCCAAATTCAACAAGGAAAGAGTTGAATTTTGATTTAATTTCTTTAATTATTCCCAAATTACTTATGGAAATTATGGAATTAGGAAATTAAAGAAATTAAATGTGATTATACAGCAAGGCCACCCCATTTTACTCCACAAATTGGGTTTGACCGGCCTATGCCATTAAAATCGGATTTGAGCCCTCCCGGGGTGAACTTTTTACAAGTTTTCAATTAAGGACAATGGGATTAGGGTTTCGAAATTGAGGTTGAAGATGAATGAATTTGGCAACATGTCTTTTATTAAAGTTGTTCCAAATATTATGAAGAACACTCTGTCCAAATTTCAGCTCATTCCGAGTCCGGAAGAAAACTTGCATTTTGTGCAATTAAGGACAGAATTCAATCCCGAGACATTTTTTGCATGGCGATTTCACGAATTGGCACAGTAGCTTGGTTTTCATGCAATATTGATGCTATTTGGAGGAATTTAGCCATGTTTGACCATTTTCATAACTTTTCACTTTTATTCAATTAAGGACAGTATGGCTGATTTAGCTCGGTTTAAGCCATTGCCTTACTCTATTTTTCATGATTTTGTCATATGACCTTTGTGATATGATAATCAGCCTAATCCCATGTCCAATTGATCAAGTTTAAAGTTTCGTGGCATTTGGAGTCCGTTTCAGCACCATTTGGTCTCTCCGCACTTGGTTTTCCACCCCTGCTTGCTGCACCGAGACTTTTGGAGCCAATTTAATTCAAAATTCAGTAATTAATTGTGATAATTATCACAATTAAGAGTCAAAAACATGGTGGACTTTCTCTTGGCTGATTTGGTGGAATTTTCCTTAATTAAAGGGATTTATATCAGGAATTAAATACAGAAGATAATGCAGAATCAAGAGGGAGTTAATCTGGACCGTCGGATTGCATCTAACCCTAGGAGGCCGGCCCCTATATAAAGAGAGCAGCCTCCAACGAAAAACTCTCCAGCAGCCTCTCCAAAAACCTCTCCTCAGAGTAAAACACTTGCCCAGTGCAAATCAATCAAGCCCAGTGCTTCTTTTATCATTTTTCCTACAAGCCTCAGAGCTTTCATCTTTATTTCTCAATATTGTTCATCAAGTTCTACACTTGATTCTCTTTTTATTATTTTCAATCTTGTTCTTACAAGACATCTCTTGTATTTACTTTTCCTTTGCAATCAAATAACAAAACCTTGTTTTTTTTCCTTTCATGAATCAAGAAAATATCCTTTTTAGAGCAATCCTTTTTATGTTTTCTGAATTTGGAATCAATGATTTAAACACGTTTGTGTGACTTTGATTCGGGATCTGCAACTCGTTTTGATTTATTTTATGTTTGCTGCACTCCAAGCAATCATTTACTTTTTACTGCACTTTTTCTCAATTTTTACTACAAAATTGAACTTTTATTTTTACTTGCATCTTTTTCTCAATTTTTAAGACAAAATTGATCTTTTAATTTTCATTGCACTTTTTATCAATTTTTTGACAAAATTGATTGGCACGCTCGGTACCCTTTCACCAAGATCTCCAAAGAAATTTTTTGGCGCGAACATCTCTTTTTGGCACGCCCAGTGGGACCACAAGGATTCAGATCTCATCTCGGTGCTGTTAAAAGGATTTTTTCTTGTTTTTCTTGATTTTTACTTTCAAGTTGGCGATCCCCAACATTGTTCTTTTTTATTTTTACTTTCGCCCCACTTAGCGCACGAACATCTCTTTTTGGCACGCCCGGTGGGACCACAAGGATTCAGATCTCATCTCGGTGTTGTTGAAAAGGTTTTATTTTCTTGCTTATTTTTTCATTATTGCGTTATTTTGCTTCTCCTCTTCTTCCCTTTCTTTTTTCGTTTTCTTTGTTTTATTTGCTGCACTAGTGATGTCGGACAAGGAAGAAAATGGGAAGAAGCCACAGGACCCATCTAACCACGACTTGGCCCTCCTTAAAGACCAAGGATCTGGTGGAAAGAATGGTGTGGCCGACCCACCCTTGGTGCAGCTGTCTCCGCACGAAACAAGTCTTGAGTTATGGCTCGCGATTCGTGCTTTGACGCAGGCCATCAAGAAAATGGACAATAACGCGGACAAAGTAGCACTAGAATTGGCCCAAACAAAGGCTGAATCTCGACAAAGTGCCCAAAATTTTGCTAGATTGAACGCCGCACTTGCGAGGCAAAACCAACCTATGGCGCTGGTGCGACAACAGGAAGAGTTGCCTGCACCACCTCTCCATCATGGTGTGAACAATGCAAATCAAGTGAATGGTGCGAATAATGCCATCAACAATGGTGTGGATAACCAAAATCCTCCACCCATGAGAAATGGTGCTGTTCAAAATGATGTTGGTGCAGAGAAAGCTCATGGGCGCCCAATCAACCATATGATGCCTCTTGATGAAGTGATTGCCGACAACCTTGGCGAAATGAATCAAGTTGAGGCAAGAAATGTTGCTTATGTGCCACCCCATGCTAGGGTGAATGGTGCAAACAATAATGGTGCGAATAACAATGGTGTGAACAATAACGGAAACGGTGCAAGGAATGGCAATGCTGCATATCGCCAAGCCGCACTTCGTAATGTTGTACTACCACCTGCTGCACTTCCACCTCAAGTGCCTGTCGCACCACTTCAGGAGATTTTTCCTCCACAATTCAATAGAAACCAGATTGCTGAGATGATACAAGACATTGTTGGCCCTGGATTCAGGAGAATGAGCCGTCCTACTTTTCAAGCTCCATATCTAGAAGAGTATGATCGGCTACATCCTTTTCCAAGAGGATATAAAATTCCTGAGTTCAATCCCTGCTTTTCAAGCATCTCTGGTAAGCACTCCACTCTGGAGCATATTGCTCGCTTCACCATCCAGTGTGGAGAAGCAAGTTCTGGTTTCCACAAGTTACGACTTTTCCCTCACTCCATTACTGGGTCTGCATTTACCTGGTACATCAATCTCCCACCTAACTTCGTTAGAACGTGGGAAGAAATGGAGAGAGTTTTCCACACTCAGTTCTATAGAACTGAACCTGAGATTTCAGTGGGTGATCTTTCTCGCTTATATCAAAGAAAAGGAGAATCAGCGGAGGACTATCTTGCTAGATTCAAGAAGTTGAGAAATAGATGTCGCACCCCACTTTTAGAAGCAGAGTTCGTGCACCTCGCACACAATGGCTTAGATCTTGAACTTCGAAAGAAGTTTGAGGGAGTTTATTTCAGGGACTTTTATGAAATGTCAACTAAAGTTGCTAGATATGAAACTCTACTCCGAGAGGAGGCAGAAAGGAGAAGTTCATCTTATGGCACCTACTACCAGAAGCCAAATTATGAACTTAGTGTAGCTGAGGTGGTGAAAGTAGATCGCCCCATTGAATGCCCATCCTTGGTGAAAACTGGAGTTGGACATCCTTTAACTCAGCAAAGATTTGCCAAGATGTATCAGCAACAAGCCGAAAAGAAGCCATATGATGGGAGCCGCACCTACTCATTTGATGTTTCAAAGTCTGATGATATTTTTGATTTCTAACATAAATCAGGAATGATCAAGCTTCCTCCAGGCCATGTCATACCTCCGCATGACGAAATCAAAGACAAAGAATATTGCAAATATCATGCTTCGTGGACACATACCACCAATGCTTGCACCGTCTTCAGAAAGGTGATGCAAGAGAAAATTGAAAGAGGTTATCTCAAATTTCCTGAAGCACCTAAAAAGGAGATGCAGGTTGACAAGGATCCTTTCCCCGCACCCATCCATATGGTGTCAATCAACCTCCCTGAAAATGGCCGCTTGACAAAAGAAGAAAAGGCCAAAGGTGTAGCTATTGAAAAAGATGGTGAAAATGCAACAACAAAGGTGACAGATTCGGTGATGGAGCATGCCAATGCCGACGCACCAAAGTCCAAAAATGGAGCTGGTTACCTCACCACCAAAGTGAAAAGGTATGGCTATGTTGATCCTAAACCAAAGCCTTTGGGTTTTCAGCGCACCAAACCATTGTCAACTAGATCAATTGCATTGAGGCTCCAAAATCTGAGAACAAAAGTTGAGTATCCTCCACCCATTCATCCAATGGAACATTTGGTGCGTCCTAGAAGTCCACAATAAAAAAGTGCACCTCGAAGGAAGTTCCATCAACCAACTTCTTGTCACCAAGATGAAGAAGTCGCACCAACAAAAAGAAAAGCACAAAAACTCTCTAACCCAAGAGAAGTTGCTCGTGTGAGGTATTCTCCGTACCAAGATAACAAAAAATGGCATGAAAAGCCATCCACTTCAGCAATGGCACCATCATCTTCCAATGAGGTGCCATCAGTGGCAAAGAAATACTTGAAGCTTGATCCAGAGGCTAAAAATTCAACCAAACATGGTGCAAAAAGATCAAGGCATGAGATAAGGCCTTGGTTAAATCAAAAGAAAATTGAGTACCGCACCTTAGCAGTTGGAAAAGAAGTTGCACTCAGAGAAAAGCATGCAGCTCAAAACATTCGGCCAAGGATGGCGAGGCCGACTCCAAAAGCTAAAAATGGCACTTGGCAAAGGGTGCAACATCCCAACTTCCCCAGCCAGCCCATTTAGAGAAATCGAAAAACTTGGAGGCGCTGTGAGCTTCGAAGGAGAGCTAAAGAAAGAAAGGAGATGGAAATTGAACAAGCTCCTATGGATGTATATGAAAGTGGCACTGATGAGAATATCACTAAGCAAGAGATGCCACACTTCATTACTTCAACAACAACAATTGAGGAGTTGGTATCCAACGGTTACAAACCATGGAAAGCCAAGGCTTTGATTAGAAGTGCAAAGCTCGATGAAAAAACACTTCTACTTGATTGGAAGGAAGCTGAACTTGATGCTAGAGCCAGTGCTTTGACTGAAATAGCTCTTGGCCATGACACTCCTGACATCAACTATTTGGCTCGAGAAGGCAAAATTGACATGGAGACTATTCTCTTTTATCGAAAACTTGCCGCTCAAATAGTGCAAGAGCCAGAAGACAACACCATGCCAAACATTGGTGGTGCAAGTGACGATAGCACCAATGATGATGAAGACAATGATCGTGCACCGGAAAGTGACTTGGAGAAAAGGCTATCCGATTACTTTGCACGAAGCTCCTTGGAGAATTTGGAGCTAGAAATTGAGTCTTGGGCACCATTCAAAGTCACCACCACTATGACCGTTGATGACATAGTAACCTCTCTGTGAACTTAAGTTCATTTGGGGATATTCTGGAAGATTGCGAGAATTTTGCCATTCCAGAAGATAATGCACTTGAGGCTAATTTGGCCGAAAATGCCAACCTCAATGATGAAGATGACACTGTGAAGGAAAGTGACACCATGCAAGCAGAGGAATTTAATGAAAAATCTGAAAATTCCATTGTTTTTGGTCAATTCACCGTAGATCTTCTTTGCAAGGTACTCATTTTGCCCTGCACCTTTGCAGCTAAGACACAAGAAAAAGTGGATCTTAATGAACCACTCCCACTTGGGAATGATGATGACACCATTCAACTACCTCCAAAGGAAGAGATTGCACACTCGGGGGGCAACATTGATGGCACCAAAGCCATAGTGTTCACCAAGCCAGATGAGCAAGCCACTTTTCACATCAAACCTTTGTATATCAAAGCGCATATTGATGGCATTCCTATGAATAGAGTTCTAGTTGATAATGGTGCTACAATTAATCTTTTGCCACATTCCTCATTGAAGAAGCTTGGCAAATGTGCTGATGACTTAATCAAGTCCAATGTCATTGTTAGTGATTTTTCTGGTGCTATCAAAGAAACAATGGGAATCTTACCCACACAACTTAGCATTGGTTCAAAGTCATGGAGATAGCATTGGCGCCTTGGACACTAGAGTTTGACGGTTCCAGCACCACAGATTCGGCAGGCACAGGGATTATCATTTCATCACCTCAAGACACATGTACCATGATGGCTTTTCACCTAGATTTCGATTGCACCAACAATCAAGCGGAATATGAAGCACTCATCATCGGATTGGAGATGCTTCGAGAGATGAAAGCCTCATTCATACACATAAAAGGTGATTCACTATTGGTTATCAACTAACTCACCGGAGAATACAAATGCACAAGTCACCGGAGAGATGAAAGCCTCATTCATACACATTAAAGGAATATAAAGATTGCTTTGCTTGGGATTATGATGAAATGCCTGGTCTAAGTCGAGATTTGGTTGAACATCGCCTCCCAATCATTGAGGGGTATCGACTGTATCAACAACCTCCCAGGAGAATGGAAATGATGTCATCCTTCAAGTCAAAAAGGAAGTTGAAAGACTTATCAAGGCTAAGTCGACGGAGCCGCCAAACATAAGGTTTTATCCTTTATGGATGGACATAGTGGCAACAACCAGATCTACATAGCAGAGGAGGACGTCTCAAAAATAACATTTCGATGCCCTGGAGCCATTGGTACTTTTGAGTGGGTAGTTATGCCTTTTGAACTCAAAAATGCTAGTGCAACCTATCAACGGGCAATGAATGCTATTTTCCATGACATGATTGGTAAGTTCATGAAAGTTTACATTGACGATGTAGTGGTTAAGTCACACAATACTCTTGACCACCTCGATCATTTACGACGCTCATTTGAAAGAATGAGGCAACATGGATTAAAAATGAATCCATTAAAGTGTGCTTTTAGCGTTGGTGCATGTAATTTCCTTGGGTTTTTGGTCCATCAAAGAGGCATCGAGATAGATCAAAACAAGGCAAAGGCTATCATACAAGCCCAGCCACCCACCAACAAAAAAGGACTTCAACGATTCCTTGGCCAAGTCAACTTCTTACGAAGGTTCATTTCCAACACTGCTGGTAAAACTAAACCGTTTTCACCACTGTTGAAGTTGAAAGACAGAGAAGGCTTCCAATGGAATCAAAAGCACCAAAAAGCTTTTGAGGCGATAAAAAACTACTTGATATCGCCACTTGTCTTAGTTTGCTGCTAAAAAGGACAAACCCTTATACTTGTATATATCAGCCACATCATCATCCATTGGATGTTTCTTGGCTCAAGAAGTAGAAAAGGGAAAGGAACAAGCGGTGTATTATCTCAGTAGGACTCTGACTGATGTGAAAACCAGATACAGTCCTATTGAAAAGCTTTGTTTGTCACTTTACTTTGCAGCAATAACGCTTCGGCACTATATGCTCTACTTTAACGTATGCATTATTGCCAAAACTGATATTGTAAAGTACATGTTGACACGACCATTACTCAAAGGTCGATTGGGGAAGTGGTGTTTAGCACTTTCTGAATTCAGCTTCAAGTATATTCCTCAAAAAGCGGTAAAATGCCAAGTTGCCGACTTTTTGGCCGACCACCCTTGTTTAAACTTGGGAGAGGAATTTGAAGATGCTAATGAAGTTATGGAAGTGTCTTTACCACCCTGGATCCTAGAATTTGATGGATCAAGTACTGCGCAATCAGCAGGCGCAGGAATTATTATCACATCACCACAAGGTGAGTGGACCACAATGGCCTTTCACTTAGACTTTAATTGTACTAACAATCAAGCTGAGTATGAAGGGCTCATTATTGGTTTGGAATTACTTAGAGAAATAAAAGCATCCTCAATTTATATTAAGGGTGATTCATTACTGGTGATAAATCAACTCACGCAAGAGTATAACGGCAATAGTCCATCATTGTTGCCATATTATGCAATGGCAGTACAATTATTGGACAAATTTAACAATGTGAGCATTGAACACGTACCCAAACATCGAAATGCAGGGGCAAATGTCGCTGCACAACTTGCATCGAGCATTACTTTTCAAAATAATATCTGGAGGAAAGTGGTAAACGTCGAAAGACATATTTTACCATCCACCTTTAAAAGGGATAACGTGTTCGAAGTCTGCAACATTGTACATAAACATTCGGATTGGCGGGAACCTTTTATCGAGTACTTAAAAGATCCAACTGGGAGGTTTAATCGACGTATTAGGACCTTGGCCACACATTATGTTGTCTTGGCCAATGAACTACACAGAAAAGACCTCGATGGAGCTCTTTTGAGATGCTTGGATAAGGATGAAGCCCGGAAAGTTGTCAAAGGCATGCATGAAGGCTTGTGTGGTGCACACCAAGCTGGAGGAAAAATGAGATGGCTTGCACGCCGTCACGGCTTTTATTGGCCGACTATAATGAAGGATTGCATAGAATTCTCTAAGAGTTGCCAACAATGTCAGAAACATGGCCCTATTTGGAGGCTCCCTACCGAGGAATCACATTCCATCATTAAACCATGGCCTTTCAGAGGTTGGGCGATTGATCTAATTGGCAAGATCACCCCACCGGCCAGGGGAGGTGTGTGTTTTATTATTGTTGCAACCGACTACTGTACTAAATGGGTAGAGGCAAAAGCAATGAAAAGCACCACTCACTCAAATGTTAAAAGTTTCATCAAAGAACACATGATCATTTATCACTTTGGAATTCTAGAGACGATTACAACTGATTGTGGTACTAACTTTGATGGAAAAATAACAAGTGACTTGGAAAGAAAATTTGGCCTCAAGTTTGTTAAATCAACGCCCTATTATGCGCAAGCTAATGGGCAGGCCGAAGCTTCGAATAAAGTCATGATTAGCATAATTGAAAAAATGCTGAATGATAAGCAAGGCAAATGGGACAAAGCATTGTCTAAAGCCTTGTGGGCTTATCGGATGTCACAAAGATGATCCACTGGGGTAAGTCCATTTAGTTTAACCTATGGCCACGATGCTATGGTACCTATGGAACTATTAGCCAAGTCGGCCAGGGTTGCTTTTCAAAATGACTTACAGTGGTATGACTATAATGACGCTATGATGATCAAGCTTGAAGATCTGGAATCAGAAAGGCTTGATGCATTGAATCATCTGCAAGCACAAAAGAGAAAGACAGAGAGGCATTACAACAAAAAAGTTTGCCCAAGAAGCTTTATCGAAGGCGAGCCAGTTTGGAAAGCCATTTTGCCTATCGGTGCTCATGTAGATGGAATGGGAAAGTGGTCACCCAAATGGGAAGGACCATTCCGAATCAAAAAAGTGCTAAAAAATGGCGTTTATTGGTTGGAAACGAAGGATAATAAATCGCACCAAAGATTTATCAATGGACGATATCTTAAGAAATATTATCCAAACGCTTGGGAAGCAAGAAGCGAACCTCAGCTTGAATTTAATTCATTACCTGAGAATCCTAATGATTTGGCCATGAGTCAACTCATGGCCAATAGCTTCACCAACGTATAATTAATTATTGAAAACGCTTCGAGGACTTAGCTGCTCCAATTGCGTTGAGCATATTTTTAACAATAGTAAAGCAAACATCCATCGCTTAAACCATAAAAGCGTTTTGGAATTTGCAAGTTGGCCTTCATTAATGTTTAGGCCGAAAATTTTAGGTTATTTTGGAACTTTTATTGGTTGCAAATAATTCCTTTTGCAACCAAATTCCAAATATAATTTTTACTCAAATTAATTTTTATGGCTTTAATTTAAAGCCATTGAATTAAATTTTGGAATCAAGTACAGATGGTTTATAAAATAACCACTTAATTGAAATTGAGTTGGTAAAAATTAAAATACCATCAATTAAATTAACAATCCAAAATTACTTGAAATCCAAAAGTAAAATGAGCTTTGGTACTTTAGCAAATGCCATCCTAAAATTAAAAAAAAAAAAAGCTACTTATAGTTGGCAAAATACAGGCCACCATGATCAAATTGTTCTTCGCATGATTAAGGAAGGAGTTAATGGCATTAAGTGCCATCTCCAAATCTGAATTAGATGGAGCTGCATCAGATTTAGGTAATACTTGTCACGCCCCGACCCGGAAGTCGAACACGGACAACCGCCGTGTCACCTTGAAACACGTGACGGCCGGTCACGCACTCCAAAGCAACACGAAGCGTCAATACCAGATCAAAAACATGGAAAACATGAATTGAGTATAAATTTAAAATACTGAACCTTTCAAATCAGAGTAGATGCGGAATCTTCAAAACCGAAATAATAAAAGTGTTTTAATAAATCAGAAACCAAGTCAAATCCAATTAGTGGGTTAGTAAACAAGAAACAAGGCACGAGGAATGAGAATGAATAGACACAATGCTAGTGGGACCCGTCATGTAGTGAGAAGTACCTCTATGAGCAATGATAACAGCCTACGCCACCGACTCGACCGTCCAAGAATCCGCTGAGTCCTAACTGCCCTGAAAACACAACAAGAATTTGAGGGGGTGAGTACACAAATGTACCCAGTGAGTGAGCCACCCTCAAAAGAGGACCAGTAGAGGGTGAGGTGCACTCACAACCAAAACAGGTAAGAAAACCAAGTTATAAAATCCTGGTTAGCAATAAAACAAGTCCAAGAAATCATTTATCATTTACATAAAACAAATGGGCTGCCAATAAAACCTATCCAGAGTGACCTTGGCCCGAGTCAACCTCTGGAACCGTCAGGGGCATTTTCGTCATCATCAAATAATTACTAAAAAAAATCATCACTTTTCTCTTTTTGTCCAAACAAGCCCGTTCCCCTGACGTTAGCTTGGGTCCGGTACTGCGTGGTGGCCGCAGCACACCCAATTTAGCTCTCCCATGCACACGTCGAACCAGTAGATGAATAAATATATCGTGTTGGGCCTGGAGCTACGAACCATGTGGATCCAAAATAAAGTCATGGTCCGTTAAAACATACACACCAGCGCTGGGTTGCGTCCGAGACGCTCCACAAACAAGCCATACGTACTCCTGGAGCTACGCCCATAAGTCCCCGTATGCTTGAACAAGTTCTTTTTAAACAAAACCAGGTCATTCATGCACCCAAAACATTTATCAAAACATTTTATAAATCATTCATGTAAAAACAGTAATAAAACATTTCCTCAACGGGTTCTCCATTGAGGATAGCCCACTCACAGTTTAGGGGACTCGTATACCCCCCAAGGTGAATCCGCAGTGAGCCTAACTGGTGTCTCGATCAGCACCTCGGCCGTCTGATTGAGAAGTGCACCAAACACAAGAAAACCGTTAAAACCAATCTCAGAGATTAAATTCATAAACCGAAATAAAGCCAAGTTTGTCAGTCTAAACCAGGATAATATACCAATATAAAACTAAAATAATAAACGAAAATATCAAATCAGTTAGATACAAAGGAATAAAATAACAAGAAGTATGGAACCCAGACCCACGGTCTAATATTGAGGAGTTAAACGTGTCTCTATATGTCTTACAGGGTTCTAATACGAGTTTCAAGGTCCGCAAATACTTCCACAGCTTATCTAATCAAAAGCGGCATCTAGGGGCAAAACTGTAATTTTACTCGATTAGGGGCAAATTTGTGATTTAGACATCTTAAGACTGTTACGGTGATTCTCTAACCTTACAAGTTCGATTAGTATGAAATGGATAAGTCAAATCCTCTTCTAGGGGCAAAGTCTTAATTGTACCAATTCTAGGGTAAAAATGGTAATTTCCTCATTATAGGGGTAAAATTGTAATTTTACCAATCAGGGGTAATATAGTAAATTTGTCCATCACGGGTATTTTGGTAATTCAAATGTTCTTAAAATACGATGATATTACTTACGAGCCGTAGTCCTTAATCCGGTTAGGTTGGATTCGGGATCATAACCTAAAAGGAAATCTTAGTAATATTAAAGTTCTAAACTAACTCTATTTTCAACCAAAAATCTAATGTGGCGACACTTTACAAAAATACTCATATCTAACTCGATTCTCAAACAAATCAAATGAAACCACATCCATTAGAAATATAGTTCCATATACTTAAATTCACCCCTAGAGGACCCTTATCAAATTCGGCTCCTAACCTATTCAAATGTCAAGTTGATTCCCAAACATTTTCAATGGCATGCTGTAACAAGAATCAACCATGCAGTCGCAAAAATGCCTATTTTTCACTAATTTCCCTTTAGAATTTCAACTTGATTTCTTCTACAAAGTTATAGAGAACTCCAAACCCTACAATTTAGGCTCAAGAATGACTCAATTTGGATTCTCTAAGACAAAGTTATGCCCCTCGAAAGAAGGCTGCCCGAAATGAATCTACACTCCCCTCTTTTTCATTTCTAGCAAGGCGACACTTTGGGAAAATAGGCATAACTTCCACAATACACATCCAAATAAAGTGATTTCAAAACCATTAGAAAGCTAACTCATTAGGCTAAAAATGATATTTAGAAAGCCACTTCAAATTCGAGCTAAAACAATTTCACATTCAACCACCAAGTCAGATTTCCAAATTTGAACCTCAATTCTGCGATACAGTATTCCGAGCCTTATAATTCAGAATCCAATCGGTATTAGCAAAAACTTTCTAAACAAAGTTTGTTCCACATACAACAAACTACAAGACTATTAATTTTCATAATTTTCCAATATCATTTACTACCTCAAACAGCCCCAAAACCGAAGCCCTTATATCACAATTCCTAATACCAAATTCTTGTTTACACTAATTCAAACTTCTCAACCCAATAATCAACATGATGCTCATCACAAACTAAGCACCCTAAATAACTCATCATGCATTTAAACTTAAGAAATTGCCTTAAACAATGAAAACTAGCTTAACTTCAAGAAAGGATAATCACTTACTCAAAGATGGTTGAACTTCAAAGTTTTCCCACCAATCACCTTAGCTCCTTGAAGTCCATACTTAGGAAATCCTTGAGGCTAGATGATGTGATTGTTATGGGGCTTTGATAGGACTTAGAACAAGCTTTAATTTGAGTATAAGATCATAAGCTTTGATGGTTGGTGGATGAAGAAATCAAGACATGCAAGTAAGAGAAGGAAGAGTTTGGAGAAGTTGAAGAAAAGCCTAGAAAATTCTTATGAATTTTGGGGAGTGTGGCCGGTTAATATATATATATATATATATATATATATATAGTGTAAAAGATGACCACTATTTGTGGTCATGGAATTTCCTTTTTTTTTTTTAAAGTTGGGTGTAATTGTTAACATACCCCTTGATAATTAATCTCTTTTCAATTTAGTCCTTCTTTCTTTTTCCTTCAATCATTTAATATTGATAATTTAATCCACATAATTCATAATTTCCCAATTTCTTGTTTTCTTAATAATATTCTCATATTCAATTAGCCATAACTAATTTCATTTCTTCATAAAAACCCCAAAAATATCTTTTTAGAATATATGTCCTCTAATTTGTATCTCCTTCAATTCAACCCTTCTTTTCAAATTGCTAATTACTTCTATATTGTTCCAATTTGACTTCCATTACAACAATTAATTCCTTAGTAAATAATGATCTTAGTCTAGTGAACTTAATAATTAGGGACGGGTATCACACTACTCTTTTCACTGCATAAAAATGAAATAGTCATAATAATATACAAGCTATATTTGATTTTTTTTATCAAAATTAATTATTTTTTGCCATTATTTTACATAATAAGCCGAATTAATTAATTATTTCCTAAAAATTCCAAAATTTTTGGCTTAAAGTGCAATTAGGCCAAAACCTATGGAAACCTTATGGACTAAAAAATAGTTTTGCCGCCCCATGCATTAGGGTTGGCAGCAAAATTAGGGTTTGGCATTTTATCAAATTTTGATCATAATTTCATGTTATTAGCTATATGATTTCATAAATTGATCTAATTTGGTATAATTTTTGGCAAAAATTAGGGTTTATGCTGAAAATTAGAAGCAAATTTGGGCTAACCTAGGCCGAATTGTTTCAAGAAAATTGCATGAGCATGGCAACATGTTCTAAACCCTAAATCTTCATCAACTTGGCATGTTTGCATGGTGAACCTATTTAACATGGGTTGTGTTGCATGTATGCTCTAAATTAGCTCAAATTTGAAGCAAAATTCAAGAATTAAAAGCTTGTACCTTGTGGAGATGCCAAATTCGGTATTACCACCTTTGGTTTCCATGTTAATTGAGCATGATTTGGAGTATAGGGGCTGCTGCCCATATTTGATGAGTTTTCTCTTCTTTCAGGCAGCAAATTAGCTACATCAAGCGCAGTTAAACTTTGACCAGTGTTGCTTGATTGTTGTGATTGCTGCTCATCTTTGTCTTGGCCATCAAAATTGTTATCTTGAGGCGCCATCTTAGCTTCAAAGTTGCTGCAAAATTTTGAGTTTGGCTAGGGCAATAGGGAGGTCGACGATGATGAGCTAGATGAAGAGCTCAAAGTCGACTTAGCCTATATATATAAAGCCTAACTCCTTTAATTTAAGGAATTAAGCTTGAAGGGGGCATTGTTGATATCTAAATTTACAATTAGGGGTAAACTTGTCCTCAAGAATGTTAGAACAAGATGTCTGGCTCAGATTTAATTTAATCCTGAAGCTAGATTAAAATTTATGCCATCCTTGTTATATTTTAAATTAGGAAAATAATTTTATTTTTCCTAATTTCCTATAATTGGGCCGAAATTAGTAGTATTTATTGAATAATAATTATTATTTTATAATTATTATTATTTTAGTAAATAGTGGTCAGAAAAGAATTAAAATCATCTTGTATGATTTCTGATTCTGATTGAGATTTAATT
Organism: Corchorus olitorius; assembly: GCA_001974825.2. NCBI lineage: Eukaryota > Viridiplantae > Streptophyta > Magnoliopsida > Malvales > Malvaceae > Corchorus > Corchorus olitorius. The sequence continues at coordinate 83,335 of AWUE01019019.1, forward strand.
ATTGGATGACCATCCTAATTTTGTAAAGTGCATAATGCCATGTCAAAATTAGACTTATGGCATGACATGTGGCGCCGTAAGGCCTAGCCCAGGCCGCCCATGCCTAAAATTTGATCCCTATTGAATTAAATGCAACTTTGTATTGTATTCGGTTAAGGACAAAAGGCGAAATCAATGAAATTGAATGGCCTAGAGAGGTGCGATTCAAACAAGGATTTTTCTAGTATGATCCTTGACTCTCATAGATCATTCTGAAAAAATTTCATCTCATTCTGACTTAAGATGAAAAACTTATGCACGTTTTTTCAATTAAGGACAGTTTGGGGTGTGAAACCAATTTTACCATGACAAAGAGCTCATTTTCGACCAAGATTTTTTCTATGGTCTTAATGTGGTAGCTGAATCCTACTAGTGAAATTTGGACTCAATCTGACTTCGTTTGCAACCTTTTCATATTTTTCAATTAAGGACAAGAGGCTTTCCACCCCGGTTTAGTCAAAATTGAATCTGATTTCTGTTCTGACCAATTTATTGGCCAAGAATGATCAATTCAAGATCAATTTTGTGGCCAAGGAAGTCTTGGTGAAATATGAGGTCATTTTGGCTATTTTCAGCAGCAATCAATAAAAAGTGTAGCACAATTAGGACCTCAATTAGACCAGATTACATCGGATTAAGAGACAGATTCAGTCCAAGCGATTTTTGGGAATATATGGTCGGCCTTGATATCAAAGTTGGAAGTCATCTTGGAAGTTTCCTGAAGATTTTCTGAGAGATCAGATTGAAGAAGCAACTAAAGCAGAACATATCAGATTGAAGAAGCAATTAATAGGAAGACAAAGTGAGGAGGATAGCCTTGGTAGCCAAGCCTAGGCCGCCCCCTATATAAAGGGTCTCCCTCCTTTAGTTTTTGGAAGAGAAAGGAGAGACTCCTGCAGCCTCAAATTTGCTCCGCACAAAAATTAAGCTCCGTGCTTATTTTCTCTCAGGCCCTGCGCCACTTTTCTCTATCAGGCCCTGTGCCACCCCCTGCAGCAACCCTGCACAATTGAGCTCTTTTCAAGACGAGTCCGCCTCGTTTTCTCAATATCTTTCTACTTCAATTCCGTCTCAGGACGCCAAATCAAATCTCCGCGAGTTTGTTTTCTCTTTCAATTTTGTCTCAGGACGTTAATTGTTTTCTTTTCAATTTTTCTTATGAATAACAATTTGCTTGTTATTTTCAACCAATTTTCAAAGCAAGAAATCTTTTCTGATATTTACGTTTTTACAGTCAATTTAGGATCAATGATTTAAATGCTCAGGTGTGACTTTGATCCAGTTCCTGCAATTCGCTCGCTCTGATTTAATCTTGTGCTCCGCGCACCATCAATTTGCTTTTTCTACTTCTTTGTCATTTTCAGCAAAATGACTAGCAAGCCCCACGCTGCTATTAAGTTTTTCGCAAAAAATCTACTTAAAGGGATTTTTGGCGCAACAAGTATCAATATAAACTATGTCCAAAACTGACAGATAAAAATGGACAAATAAAAACGAGAGGGAGTAAAATGGCTGAAATGAATTATGGGAAGACACCCTACAACATCAATGATTGAACCTAACTGATGAGCAAAGGGCTTATCATGGTCTTGAATAACACAATGAAGAACATGGAGAGGATGTGCATCGGCGGCAAGGAAGCATGGACAAGCTTGAAGATGCTAGGGTTTGCGCAAAGGATGATTCAAGCACCAAGGAGTTGCCTAATATGTCATTTGATCCATTGAAGATGCCTTTAGGTCCTATGACTAGAGCAAGAGCTAAGAATTTCAAAGATGCATTAACAAGTCTTGTTCGAACTCATCTTGAAGACTTGAAGACCATCGGAGTTCATTTGAAGAGCTTTGATGATGATTGGAGCAAGCAAGCACCAATTACTTTGCTTGCTATTGATTCCAATTTTCTGCACTAGCCCTTGCATGGGTAGGCCAAGGGTACCCCATGCATGGGTTGGACGATTCAAACTTTCTGCACTAGCCCAGGCGTGGGTAGGCCAGGGGTACCCATGCATGGGTAGGACCAGTTTTTCCTATTTTGATGGGCTTTCATGTTTCCATCAATATGGCCATAATGGGCTATATTCTATCTTAGATTAGTTTATTTTAATGTTTAGAAAACAATTGGATTGGGTCTTGTTTGACTACGTCCAATCCTTGTTTAATTAGACTTGTTATTTCAACTTCCTAGTAGGACAAGGAGTAGGATCTTTCCTTGCTCCTTCCTTTATGATTAGCCGCCCCGTACTACTATATAAGGGGTTCAACATCTCTTGTAAACATGAGTTGATTAATAAAATTGAGGTTTTCACCCAAATTAATTATTTTAGCTTCATTGTTCTAGTTTGAGCAAAACTTATTGTTCTTCAATCTTGTTGAGTCCTAGCAAATAATTAAGTTGTGATAACTTGATTGTTTGTGAATCTTGTGATCTTAGGTGTTCAATTGCAGGTCAAATTGAAGGTCTAAGGCTGACGAAAGAAGAAGATTGCTTAGTGAAGATCATCGACATTCACATCTAGAAGTTGAAGTTGTTCAAGTTGATTCTTGGCGGGTCACAAGGATAGATTTGAATCTAAAACAACTAGATTCGTATGAATTGATAATCAGAGCATAGGTTGTCATCTTCAATCGGTAAATCTATCCTTCTATTCATCTATCATCAAGTTTTTCATCCATTTCATTCATCAAATTCCATATCGCAACTTTCAAATTTTTAAGATTCAAAAATTCCGAAAATTTAAAAATTCATTATGGTTTCATCTTAACTCCAATCGACTTGAAATTTCTGATTTGGAATCCTCATACCTTGATATCAAAAAAATCAGAAAAATAAAAAAAATTCGACCAGAATCTTGTGGAATTTATTCTGGCTTCGTTTGAGCTCGTAAAGCTTTGAAATTTGAGATCTAGACTTCTTTTAGTGTGTTCTTACTGGGAAAAATATTGAAAAAAAATCAAAAACATCTGTGGCAAAATCGAAATTTTTCAGGTTCATAATTCTTGATTTGGGAATTTGGGGATTAGGGTTTGTTTTGAGCAATTGATTCAATTGATTGCATCTAACCCCAATTGATTGTTTGTTTGAGATTATTGGGTTGCTTTTGCTGTGAATTGAGATTTAATTTGAAGAATTTCAGGTTTAAAACCTATTGGAGCAAGTGGTACTAAATTGGATCTAAGTGGTACTAGGGTTTTTATTTGATTGAATTGCTTGAATTGTGTTGATTAATTGTGTTTGTGCAGCAAGTTTGGGAGGCAAAAGACTGTTTGGATTGTTTATAGATCACTCTTATTTTGATTCACTCAAGTTATTGCTCTTAATTGTTTGTTCCTCAAGTAGGTCACGAGAAGAAAGGAGTACTCTAACAATTTGCTCTTATTAGGCCTATTGAAGCTAGAAAAAGGCATAATCTTGTGAGATCATTAAGAGAGTAGTGGATCGCCAATCCATAGGTTGAGTGCAAACACGAGAGCACAATAAAGGTAATTCACACACACACACTTGTGAGATATTTTTATTACTAACTTTTCTTTTTTTGTAGGTACAATGGGAGATCAAAATCAAGCCAATGATGTGGCGACCTCATTGCAAGCTATTATGCAACAATTAGCCACTATAACAACAAGATTAGAGGCCTTGGAGGTTCGAAATCAACAAGCTCAAAATCAACAAGAACCACCACCTCAACAAAGAGAGAATAATGTCGCACAAGGCAATAAGCAAAGGGATCAACAACAACAACAACCTCAACAAAGCAAGTTGTTAGGAGAATTGATCCAATGGAGAGATTAAGGCAACAAGAACTTGGAGGCCAAGCCTACAATGAAAACTTGCGGCCTAGGAGAGGTGAACAAAGAGATGAGCCTAAAGACAACATCAAATACAAAATTCTAAAGTTCAATGGGAGAGGGACACCTTCGGATTACTTAGAGTGGGAATCAAAATTGGACATGTATTTTGATTATCACCCCTTTGCTGAAACTAAGAAGGTACAAATTGCTATCCTTGAATTTGTTGAGAATGCTTTGAATTGGTATAATCAATTGGTGCAGTCAAGGAGAAGAAATTTGGAGATACCTATAAATACTTGGGCGGAATTGAAGAGTGTCATGAGAAAGAGATTTGTGCCAAGCTATTACATCAATTCCCTTTACCAAAGTTTGCAAACCTTGAGGCAAGGATCAAAGAGTATTGATGAGCACTACTCAGAGATGATGTTGTTGATGTCTAGGGCAGAAATTGAGGAACCATCACAAGCCACCATGGCTAGGTTTCTTGCGGGGTTGAATAGAGAGATTCATGATATTGTGGAGATGCAACAATATTATGATGTTGAAGACTTGTTACAACAAGCCTTGAAGGCCGAGGGGCAAGTTAAGAGGAGTGGCGCCAAGAAAGGATTTTCATCATCAAATTCATGGAAAACTCCAATCAAGAAGGATGAGAAATCTTTTAACAAGGAGAAGGAGGTTGCGCAACAAAGGGGAGTAAGTCCTAAATCTGATTCTAAACCTTCATCTAGTTCTTCCTCTAAATCTCATGTTAAGTATTTTAAGTGTCAGGGATATGGTCATTATGCTAAAGATTGTGTCAATAAGAAGGTGATGTATCTTAATGATCATGGCGAAATAGTGAGTGAAGATGCGGAATTCAACTTGGGTTCAAGTGGTAATGGGGATGATGAGGAGGGGTTTGCGCAAGATGAGAGTGATGATGATAATGAGGGTTATGCGCTTAAGAGTTTGGTTGCTAGAAAAACTTTGAGTGCTTATGTGAAAGAAGATGTGCACAATCAAAGAGAGAACTTGTTTCATACTAGGATGTATGCGAATGGGAAGCCTAGTAGTGTGATCATTGATGGTGGAAGTTGTACAAACAAGTTGCAATTACCCACTACCAAACACCCAAAACCCTATAGTTTAGGTTGGTTCAATGATAGAGAGGAGGTTAACAAAGAAGTTTTAGTTTCTCTTTCTTTGACCAGGTACAAAGAGGATGTTTTGTGTGATGTTCTACCAATGCAAGCATGTCATGTACTACTTGGTCGACCATGGCAATTTGACAACAAGGTACATCATGATGGTGAGACCAATAAGTATTCTTTCACATGTGGTATGAAGCCTTTTACTCTAATTCCTTTATCACCTCAAGAAGCTTTAAAAGATCAATTGAAATTGAGGGATGATTTTGCTAAATTAGAATCTGAATATAAGGCTCAAAAAAAGGCAAAGCATGCTAATTCTAGTTCTAATTGCGTTGAAAACAAGGCTATTTTGGTTGATAAGAAAGCTAGTTCTAAAAAAGTTGTTAAAGAGTGTATGTTAGTTACTAAGAGTGAGGTTAAGAATGCTTTGAATGATAATTCTGTTTTGATCTTTCTTATGCTTAAAAATACACTTGTGAGTACTAACAACTTGGCTGGAGAACTTCCAAGCAATATTATGTCTCTTTTGAGTGATTTTGTAGGAATTGGAATTGTTTTAATGCAAGGAGGGAAGCCCGTAGCTTATTTTAGTGAGAAATTCAATGGGGCTGCATTGAACTATCCAACCTATGAAAAGGAGTTGAATGCATTTGTGTGTGCATTGCATGATGTACAATACAAGAAAGTTAACATGAAAGGCTCAAAGATAACTTGTGATTGGAAGCCTGGAGATTGGAATGGACCATCAACAATGAAGACTAAATCATTCCAAGTCTTGGAGAGGATCAACAACAATCCATACAAGCTAGATCTTCCAAGTGAATATGGCAATGTAAGTGCTACTTTTAATGTTTCAGACTTATCCTTGTTTGATAGTGATGCAGATTTGAGGACAAATCCTTTTCAAGGGAGAGGGGATGATGCGCCAAGGGCTTATCATGGTCTTGAAGAACACAATGAAGAACGTGGAGAGGATGTGCATAGGCGGCAAGGAAGCATGGACAAGCTTGAAGATGCTAGGGTTTGCGCAAAGGATGATTCAAGCACCAAGGAGTTGCCTAATATGCCATTTGATCCATTGAAGATGCCTTTAGGTCCTATGACTAGAGCAAGAGTTAAGAAGTTCAAAGATGCATTAACAAGTCTTGTTCGAACTCATCTTGAAGACTTGAAGACCATCGGAGTTCATTTGAAGAGCTTTGATGATGATTGGAGCAAGCAAGCACCAATTACTTTGCTTGCTATTGATTCCAATTTTCTGCACTAGCCCTTGCATGGGTAGGCCAAGGGTATCCCATGCATGGGTTGGACGATTCAAACTTTCTGTATAAACCCAGGCGTGGGTAGGCCAGGGGTACCCCATGAATGGGTAGGCCAGGGGTACCCCATGCATGGGTAGGACCAGTTTTTCCTATTTTGATGGACTTTCATGTTTCCATCAATTTGGCCATTATGGGCTATATTCTATCTTAGATTAGTTTATTTTAATGTTTAGATAACAATTGGATTGGGTCTTGTTTGACTAAGTCCAATGCTTGTTTAATTAGACTTGTTATTTCAATTTCCTAGTAGGACAAGGAGTAGGATCTTTCCTTGCTCCTTCCGTTATGATTAGCCGCCCCATTGGGCTTAGGATTTAGGGTATTGTGCCGCCCCCTACTACTATATAAGGGGTCCAATATCTCTTGTAAACATAAGTTGAGTTGATTAATAAAATTGAGGTTTTCACCCAAATTGATTATCTTAGCTTCATTGTTCTAGTTTGAGCAAAACTTAGGGTTCTTCAATCTTGTAGAGTCCTAGCAAATAATTAAGTTGTGATAACTTGATTGTTTGTGAATCTTGTGATCTTAGGTGTTCAATTGCAGGTCAAATTGAAGGTCTAAGGCCGACGAAAGAAGAAGATTGCTTAGTGAAGATCATCGACATACACATCTAGAAGTTGAAGTTGTTCAAGTTGATTCTTGGCGGGTCACAAGGATAGATTTGAATCTAAAACAACTAGATTCGTATCACTAACTGCTATGATTTTTAATTTAAAAAAATCTTCAAATTCAAAGCCGTGATGGATTTGTAAATTGACCAAAAAAAAATGGCAATTTGTCCTAATTTTGAAGATGAAATAACTTAACATGTTACTAATTTTTTTAACATAAAAAAACGTGTTATACGTTTATGTATTTGTTGCGCCAAAAATCTCTTGAGTTTTCACGGAGAATCCTTTATGACAGCATAGGGGCATGCCAGTAAAAACTGGATCTGGTGCGCAGAGCAGCAGATTAAAAGATCAAAGCGATTGTTGGGACTGGAAAAAAGTCACACCGGAGCATTTAAATCATTGGATCCACAACAAATTGTTCTTCATAACTGGGCCTTCCTCTACTTTTTCTACTGGATCAGATCTGTGAGATCTGTTTTTGATTGAAATTGAAAGAAAATAACAATTTGATTGTTATTGATGAAAGAGAAACACGTGTACAGTGTTTTTATGTCCAGAGACAAGATTGAAACAAGAGAAAAACACTAAAAGAGTGTATGAAAATCCTGAGACAAGATCTAAACAAGAAAAATATGATGAACGAGTAGGAAGTCGTGATGAACAATAGGAAAATGGCGCAGAGCCAGAGAGAAAATAAGCACAGGGCTTGGTTTTTTGCGCGGAGCAAGTTTGTCGCTTTAGGAGCTGGTTTTTTGGATGAGTGATATCCCCCTCAAGCCTTGGAATGGCTTCCTTTATATAGGGGGCGGCATGGGCCTTGAAATTAATGGGCTTGAGTTGCTGAAGAAGGTGAATTCCTCCTCCTAGGTAGATGACAACTTCCAGGAAGGTGCAGTGAAGCTTCTTTCTTCTTCCGATTGCTTCAAACTACTGGGGAGAGGGAAAAGAAGATGCTAGGGCGCCACTTTCTGGTTGGGAGATGAAAATGTTCCTCCTAGATGGTTGATGAATAATTCTTCCTTCTTCCTATCACACTTCAGCATGCCTTCGTTGCTTCTTTTGTGCTGAAAATAGAAGGAAAAGGAGATGCTAGGGCGCCACTTTCTGGATGGGAGATGGAAATGTTCCTCCTAGATGGTTGATGAATAATTCTTCCTTCTTCCTATCACACTTCAGCATGCCTTCGTTGCTTCTTTTGTGCTGAAAACAACTAATTTGACTAAGTAGTGGCCTACTGACATCATAAATTGGACTTTGAACAGTAAGGCCACGAAATCATCCATACTTAATCATACTTAGCTCTTCAAATCATGAAAATAACAATTAGTTAAGAAAATGGCTTAAACCGGGGTGAGAAAGCCACATGTCCTTAACTGAATAGAATGCAAAAGTTGCAAACGAACTTGGAATGAACCAAAATTTCACCAGTAGGCTTAGATTATCTTCATAAGACTATGGAAAAAATTCCAAGTGAATTAGAGCTCTCCTTCATGGTGAACTTGGTTTCACTCCCGAAAATGTCCTCAACTGAAAACCGGGCATAAGTTTTTACACCGATGTCAGAATAAGATGAAATTTTACCAAGATGATCTACATAGCTCAAGGGTCATCATGGTATGCTCCTTGGTAGAAATCGCAGCCTCTAGCCTCTTCAATTGGTCAATTTTACCATTTTGTCCTCAATTGAACAAAATGCAAAGTTGTAGTTTTGCCTTCTGGGGAGGGGAAAAGAGCTAGGCGATTTCTCCACTATGTTAGGTCGACTATAATGAGGAGGTGTGAGGTTGAAAATCTCATGCCTCTCTCACGTGGGTAGTTGTTTCTCTTACTGACAAACTTTAGCTCTCTGCCTCCTTCCTGCAGGAAGAGAAAAATAACTCTCATCAGGGAGGAGGGCGGCCTCTCCTCTACATGGGAGACGACTTTGGGCCTTATTATCAAGTCCATGAGATATTTTTCATCTCATGGGTAGATGGTAAGCAACTTTCCGTTTTACTACTTGCCTCCCTAGTAAACAGCAACATTAAAGGAAACTGCTTCTGTTTGATTTTCTTTGTCACTCTCCTAGATAGGGGCGGCATAGATGATGATTTTAATAATAATTATTCTTAAAAATAATTATTATTTATTTAATAATTAATAAATTTCAGCTCTTGTAATTAATTATAAGATTTTCCTAATTCTATCAGATCTAGGGTGGTGCAGAAACCAAGTTTCTTTAGGATTTTTGATTAAATCCTGACCACTCATCTTAATTATATTTATATGAAGACCAATTTACCCTCAATTGTAAATTGAGGTATAAACAATATTTTAAAGCAATAGAAAGTGACCATTGTCGCAGCAAATTGATGTTGAATGAGGATTAAATTAAAGAAGTGTTTATCATTTTAGTTTGGAATATTCAAAATACTTCATATTTTATGTCATATATATATATATATAACTGAATAGTATTATGAAAAGTGGTGAAACTAGTTGAGTAAACAATACTTTACAAAACCATTCGTTACTTCGATATTTATTTCCCTTAAACAAAGTGTTTAATTTGAGTATTACGAACGGTAAACTTATTTGCACTACCATAAACCACACTAATTTGCTACATTACCTATATCTAACGGTTGTTATTCAAATTAAACCCACATCTGATGGTTATAAATGGTAGTGTACAAGAGTAGTGTGTCTAAGGGTAATATGCATAGCCTTGTCCTATTACGAATGAAAATTTATTTGTTTTTATACCACAATTTACATTTTTGGTAAAATGGTAAATGCACATGTTGGTACACAATGAAGGGCCAAGATTTGATCCTCTAAAGTCCTATGGATGGTTGGATTTAGTCCACCCTAGGCCAAATTCAACAAGGAAAGAGTTGAATATTGATTTAATTTCCTTAATTATTCCTAAATTACTTATGGAAATTATGGAATTAGGAAATTAAAGAAATTAAATGTGTTTATACAGCAAGGCCGCCCCATTTTACTCCACAAATTGGGCCTGGTCAGTCTATGGCATTAAAATCGGATTTGAGCCCTCCCGGGGTAAACTTTTTACAAGTTTTCAATTAAGGACAATGGGATTAGGGTTTCGAAATTGAGGTTGAATATGAATGAATTTGGTAACATGTCTTTTATTAAAGTTGTTCCAAATATTATGAAGAACACTCTGTCCAAATTTCAGCTCATTCTGAGCCCGGAAGAAAACTTGCATTTTGTGCAATTAAGGACAGAATTCAATCCCGAGACATTTTTTGCATGGCGATTTCACCAATTGGCAAAATAGCTTGGTTTTCATGCAATATTGATGCTATTTGGAGGAATTTAGCCATGTTTGTCCATTTTCATAACTTTTCACTTTTATTCAATTAAGGACAGTATGGCTAAATTAGCTCGGTTTAAGCCATTGCCTTAATCGATTTTTCATGATTTTGTCATATGACCTTAGTGATATGATATTTAGCCTAATCCCATGTCCAATTGATCAAGTTTAAAGTTTCGTGGCATTTGGAGTTCGTTTCAGCACCATTTGGCTTCTCCGCACTTGGTTTTCCACCCCTGCTTGCTGCACCGAGACTTTTGGAGCCAATTAAATGCAAATTTCAGAAATTATCACAATTAAGAGTCAAAAACGTGGTGGACTTTCTCTTGGCTGATTTGGTGGAATTTTCCTTAATTAAAGGGATTTACATCAGGAAATAAATACAGAAGATAATACAGAATCAATAGGGAGTTAATCTGGACCGTCGGATTGCAACAAACCCTAGCAAGCCACCTCCTATATAAAGGACAGAAGCTCCAACGAAATTTTACCTCCAGCAGCCTCTCAAAAACCTCTCCTCATAGTAAACACTTGCCCAGCACAAATCAATCAAGCCCACTGCTTCTTTTATCATTTTTCAACAAGTCTCTGAGCTTTCATCTCTATTTCTCAATATTGTTCATCAAGTTCTACACTTGATTCTCTTTTTATTATTTTCAATCTTGTTCTTACAAGACATCTCTTGTATTTACTTTTCCTCTGCAATCAAATAACAACTTCTTGTTATTTTTTCCTTTTGAATCAAGAAAATATCTTTTTTACAGCAATCCTTTTTATGTTTCTAAATCTGGAATCAATGATTTAAACACGTTTGTGTGACTTTGATTCAGGATCCGCAACTCGTTTGATTTATTTTATGTTTGCTGCACTCCAAGCAATTATTTACTTTTTACTGCACTTTTTCTCAATTTTTACTACAAAATTGAACTTTTATTTTTACTTGCATCTTTTTCTCAATTTTTAAGACAAAATTGATCTTTTAATTTTCATTGCACTTTTTATCAATTTTTTGATAAAATTGATTGGCACGCTCGGTACCCTTTCACCAAGATCTCCAAAGAGATTTTTTTGCGCGAAGAATTTGTTAAAAAGTTTATCTTATAGATACTACACCCCTAATAGTGTGGGGGGGGGGATTTTTTTTTAAAAGGCAAAGAACAATATGTATTATTAATAAAAACAGTTCACAAAGATACCCCAAAGTGGGGGAATTAGTAGTACTCAAACCATTTCCATAAAAAGGACACTTATATTAATTTAGGCAGTAAGCACTATTAATTTTGTATTGATTTTTTAATGTAACAAATAATTTGGGCAAAGAATGGAGAGGAGTGGGAGAAATATTTTGGAAGAGTGTAATTAGATAGATATAGATATATAAAATATGAAAATAATGAGATTTTTTAAATAAAATGAGAGTATCGAAAGAGGCTTCTAATTCCTGATTTAGCATTTCAAAAGAAAAATGCAAGAAACGTGCTAGATAAACATGTTCAATATATATATGGCTGAGGTTACCGTTCCACATGGCTGAGGATTCCTTGACCCAGCACGCTTAATTATTTATAAACATTTTCAATATACTAGATAAGAGCCCGCGCACTACGCTGCGCGGACATGTTGTTGCACTTGGTATGCAATAACCTGAAATTAAATTATGTGTTTTGACAGATTTGGATTTAAGTAGGGATCTGTTTATATCATGATTTACAGCCAGGGTAATCATGTAATTGCTCAAAATGGATGGCCACGATTTAATCCTCTAAAGTCCTATGGATGGTTGGATTTTGTCCACCCTATGCCAAATTCAACAAGGAAAGAGTTGAATATTGATTTAATTTCCTTAATTACTCCCAAATTACTTATGGAAATTAAGGAAATTATGGAAATTATGAAATTAAATGAATTAAATGATTTCAAACAGCAAGACCGCCCCATTTTACTCCAAGAATTGGGTTTGACCGGTCTAGGCCATTAAAACCGGATTTGGGCCCTCCCGGGTTAAACTTTTTACAAGTTTCCAATTAAGGACAATGGGATTAGGGTTTCGAAATTGAGGTTGAAGATGAATGAATTTGGAAACATATCTTTTATTAAAGTTGTTCCAAATATTATGAAGAACACTCTATCCAAATTTCAGCTCATTCCGAGC
>AWUE01019022.1:0-10998 GCA_001974825.2 Corchorus olitorius
CCATCCAAGTCAACATGAGCAGTGTCCTTGCTCGAACTTGGCACTCCTCTCTTTCGCTTCTTAAAGTGAATTTCCACCATCTTCTCCATTGGAAGGTGCAGCACGCTTTGGTATGGTAGGATTCTTTGATTCTCTCTTTAGTGCAGGAAACAATTTGGCTGCAAAAGAAAGAGTTAAGTAAAGAAGCAAATAATGGTGAAAGTTTACTCAAAATAAACAGGAAGAAAGGTACCTGAAGGAAATTTGAGTCTAGCAAGTGCGACTTCAGCACCTTCACTACTCACTCTACTCCAAATATTGGACCACCACTCAGAGAACTCAGGTGCAGCTTGAGGAAAAAGGGGAGTGATGTTAAATCTTTCATCTCTTCGCCTCACCTCCATTGATTTATGGGCATCACAGTAAGAATTCTTATCAGAAAACCAATCTCTAAGATGGCAGCACCGATTTTTAGAGAAAAGAGGAGGTGCGGGAATCTTCTGGGTGTAGCCAAACTGTCTACTAAACAAGGGAGGATAGTACAGTTCGAAACTTGGCTTGTTTTTCCCGCCAATTTCAAGACCAAATGGAAGATCAATGCCAACAAGGTAATTGGTCCAAACCTGCTACACCACTTCGGAATTTTTGAGTGTAGGACATAACTTGAACCAAGAAGGTCCTATGGGACGGTGCTGAAACATGAAGAACACATGATCTCTCAAATCCCAGAAATACCGAAAGATGAAGTCAGGATCATCTTGCTTAGGCCTCAAACCAAGATATAAAGCACCAAAACAACGAGCATTAGCAAGAGAGGGAGATCTAGTTGGTGCCAAGCTAGGGAAGTACATCCAAGCCCAGAGCTGCACCACCCACAAAGGACCATTTGGTGAGGTAGTCTTATCTTCAAAGAGGTTAAATAAACTTCTGTATATCGCACCAAGAACAAATTGCCCAAGAGCCAGTTTTCTACCAGAAGCCATGATCTTTGCCAACTTAATATGCTCGTGATTGCAACCTTTTGAAGAAGAACATACCATGAATTTGCTAATCAGGCATAACATGAAGGCTGTCAATTCTTCCGCACTAGGAGGTTCATCACCAGTTTTGGCGCACGCACCAATGAAGACTCCGAAAGTAGCCTTGACGCCATTGGGCATAGATATGATGAAGCTATTTTCTTCATTTGGATGAATAGGCATGGCGCTAGAAATGCCATCCCCATGGCAAGGAAGACCAGTAAGTGCAGCAATGTCCATCAGAGTAATAGACATTGGCCCACAAGGGAAGAAAAAGGAGTTCCAGCATTTATTCCAATAACAAGATAGTGCAGCCAAAAGAGTACCATCATAATGAAACTCATACTTGGAGAGCTGAACAAAAGTTAACAAGTCTTGATCCTTTAATTGCTTCCTACAGTGCAGCACGATTCTGTCAACCCATTCAGGCCACCCTTTCGAACCAGTTGGCCAAGATGGAGGTTTGGTAAGCCACATATCCCAATCATGATTTTTGAGTTGGAATGGAAGTGGCGCACTTCGGTGCAAAGGGAAATATTGGCTCACTTCTTCAGAGGGTTGGCCAATAAATGCATTGGCAATAAAATCACCAGGGTACTCCATTTGATTATGAGAAATTGCCAGTGCATACTCAAGATCATCCAAAGAATTTCCATGAGATTTCTGCTTGTCCTTGGTTGCTGCACCACCCTTTGTGTTGTTCTCTGCACTCAACACAAGGAAAATTTTGTTAGAATTCTTAACAAATAACAAGTATGGTGCATAGAACAAAATTTGCAGCCCCTATAGTGCGAAATTAGGGATGATGTGCGGCAAACAAAGTGCTAGGGTTTCCAAGCCCTTAATCGCATGAAATCAAGAATAATGGCTTAATTGTGCAATTCGGCCAACATGCAAAATTGGAATTGGAAAGCAAAATTGAATTTGCTAAAGCAGTATGTATATATGTGGTGACAATTTTGTAATTACAATACAAAATTACAAACTTTGTTGCAACTATATTTTGAGAAGCAAAGTTATAAGGCTATTAAAGCCTTAATCGCATGCAGCATGTGTATGGCTAAGATCAATGATGCAGCCATCATGAAAAAAATAAATCAAAGCTTTGAAGCAAAAGTCTGTCACGTTTGATTTTTGAGCAAGATAAGCAATGCTTGTGGCGATATTTGGCGAAGCAATGGTGCGAAATTGCACCAGGAGAAGAAAAACGAAAGGCTTTGAAGCCTAAAAAGCATGAAACGTGGGGTTTATGGCTAAGATTATCATTTGGCCATCAAGCAAAATATAAAGCTATAGCCAAAACAGTTTGCTGCCACTTTCGATTGGAAACAACAAAGCTAAAGTTGGTGGCAATTGTTACAAAATTAGGTGCAAGCGGCATGCGTTGGCACCATGTAAAAAAAAAATTTCAATTCGGCTAGGGTTGTAACCAAGCCGACTAGTGCAACAATTTTGGCACCAATGGGATGCCGAATTAGCCTAGGAAAATTATCAATTATGTGCAAGATTAAGTGGTTAATCCAAGCCAATTAATTTTAAGAATTGGAGCAACAATTGGATAGAAACTACCTTGCATGATGGAAGATTTCTCTTGCACTACCATGGACTTCAATTTTGGTTGATTGGAGGGAGGTGCATTAGCTCGATGTCGAAGAGATGAACTCGGAACAGCATGTTTCACTTTGGTAAAGGACTTAGCAGCATCTTCATGGGAATTGTCCTTGGCCGAATGGGACTTTGAGCTTCGGTTATGGCTATGGTTGCCATCCGATGACTTGGTGTCCTTTGGTGCCATGGAGATGTCGATGGAGCCAAGCTTGGAGGAAGGAAGAAGGTGCGATGGAAGCAGCAAGGGGAGTCGACGTCGAGATGAGGGAAAAAAGAGAAAGAGACTTGCGGCAAAAAGAGGAATTAAGAGCAATTAAAACTCCTAATAATCTTAATTCTTGAATAAAGAATAAAGATTAGGGGGGCATTGTTTATACCATGATTTACACCCAGGGTAATCATGTAATTGCTCAAAATGGATGGCCACGATTTAATCCTCTAAAGTCCTATGGATGGTTGGATTTAGTCCACCCTAGGCCAAATTCAACAAGGAAAGAGTTGAATATTGATTTAAATTTCCTTAATTAAAATTACTTATGGAAATTTAAGGAAATTATGGAAATTATGAAATTAAATGAATTAAATGATTTCAAACAGCAAGACCGCCCCATTTTACTCCAAGAATTGGGTTTGACCGGTCTAGGCCATTAAAACCGGATTTGGGCCCTCCCGGGTTAAACTTTTTACAAGTTTTCAATTAAGGACAATGGGATTAGGGTTTCGAAATTGAGGTTGAAGATGAATGAATTTGGCAACATGTCTTTTATTAAAGTTGTTCCAAATATTATGAAGAACACTCTGTCCAAATTTCAGCTCATTCCGAGCCCGGAAGAAAACTTGCATTTTGTGCAATTAAGGACAGAATTCAATCCCGAGACATTTTTTGCATGGCGATTTCACCAATTGGCACAATAACTTGGTTTTCATGTAATATTGATGCTATTTGGAGGAATTTAGCCGTGTTTGTCCATTTTCATAACTTTTCACTTTTATTCAATTAAGGACAGTATGGCTAAATTAGCTCGGTTTAAGCCATTGCCTTAATCGATTTTTCATGATTTTGTCATATGATCATGGTGATATGATATTTAGCCTAATCCCATGTCCAATTGATCAAGTTTAAAGTTTCGTGGCATTTGGAATCCGTTTCAGCACCATTTGGCTCCTCCGCACTTGGTTTTCCACCCCTGCTTGCTGCACCGAGACTTTTGGAGCCAATTTAATTCAAAATTCAGTAATTAATTGTGATAATTATCACAATTAAGAGGCAAAAACGTGGTGGACTTTCTCTTGGCTATTTTGGTGGAATTTTCCTTAATTAAAGAGATTTACATCAGGAATTAATTTCAGAAGATAATGCAGAATCAAGAGGGAGTTAATCTGGACCGTCGGATTGCATCTAACCCTAGGAGGCCGGCCCCTATATAAAGAGAGCAGCCTCCAACGAAAATAGTCTCCAGCAGCCTCTCCAAAAACCTCTCCTCAGAGTAAAACACTTGCCCAGTGCAAATCAATCAAGCCCAGTGCTTCTTTTATCATTTTTCCAACAAGCCTCAGAGCTTTCATCTTTATTTCTCAATATTGTTCATCAAGTTCTTCACTTGATTCTCTTTTTATTATTATCAATCTTGTTCTTACAAGAAGTCTCTTGTATTTACTTTTCCTTTGCAATCAAATAACAAAACCTTGTTATTTTTCCTTTCATGAATCAAAAAAATATCCTTTTTACAGCAATCCTTTTTATGTTTTCTGAATCTGGAATCAATGATTTAAACACGTTTGTGTGACTTTGATTCAGGACTCGCAACTCGTTTGATTTACTTTATGTTTGCTGCACTCCAAGCAATCATTTACTTTTCACTGCACTTTTTCTCAATTTTTACTACAAAATTGAACATTTATTTTTACTTGCATCTTTTTCTCAATTTTTAAGACAAAATTGATCTTTTAATTTTCATCGCACTTTTTATCAATTTTTTGACAAAATTGATTGGCACGCTCGGTACCCTTTCACCAAGAACTCCAAAGAGATTTTTTGGCGCGAACAAGATCAAACCATTTTTTTTAAAGGATCCAACCATTTTTGTTATGAAAGGATCCAACCAAATTTGGTCCATCACCAATAACAATAAATTTTATATTTAATCCTAAGGGGCCACTATCTATAAAATACAAAAAATACCCTTAGCAGCTATTATAAGTAAAAGAAATTAAGAAAATAGTGATGGGTTGTACGTATCAAATTGTTAATAGACACTTAAATCTACTTAATCGTACATACAGAGAAAAAATTAATAGACAATTAAGGACAACTTGATAATAGACACTTAAATCAACTTAATCGTACATACATGGAAAAAATTATATAAATATTAAATAGATAATCCACCAAAATAACAAATTTTTCAGAAACTTTTTGATACTTGAAACATCAAATTTAGCTTTGGAATCCTTCATGAAAGTTGTAGATTATGCAACAACCTTTTAATAGACATTTGAATCACTTCAATCGGACATCTGGAGCAAAAATTATGCAATATTTAAGTACACCGTCCATTTCCGTTAACCGAAACAACTATTTTCTTGAATCGTTTTTTTATATTTGGAACATTAAATTAGCTTTCGAGTCCTTAATGAAAGTTGTAGATAATGGAACAATCTTTTAAGAGACACTTGAATCACCTTAATTAGACATGTGGAACAAAAGTTAAGTGTTATTAAGTGGAGCGTCTATTCCCGTTAACCGAAACAACTAATTTTTCGGAAGCAATTTTTATACTTGAAACATTAAATTTAGTTTTTGAGTTCTTCATGAAAGTTGTAGATCATGGGATAACCTTTAAATAGACACTCGAATCACCTTGATCGGATATCCGAAGAGAAAATTATATGATGTTAAATAAACCGTTCAACCAACCACTTATAAATATGTTATATTATATTATAATTGAAAATACTAGAAAGTCAAAACAGCCCTCAAAGGTTTGTGAGAATAACAAAAATACCAAAACTGAAATGACTAAAAAACCAAGGTGAATAGTAACAAAATCAACATAATGATTAGGTTAGGAAAATTTTTTAGGGTATTTTAGTAGTTACACTTCTTATTATTAGTGTTTTTTATAATATATGGCTGAGGTTACCGTTCCACATGGCTGAGGATTCTTTGACCCAGCAAGCTTAATTATTTGCTATATATGTGACCATTTTTGTGTTCCCTACTCTAGCTACGTACCAAACCAAAGGTGAAAATGAAATCATCCTCAATAATTTCACAATTTCCGAGTTGTTTCCCTGTTGTGACTCAACCAAGTCTATCTCCAAAACCAAAAGTAATGTTTCCCATTCATTTTTCTCTAGGAAAAAACATTATCGATCCACCTCTTCACCCTTCGTTCGATCCAAAGCATGTCTTCAAGGGAAACTTGGCTCCGGTTGAGGAAATGGAACCGACAAATTGCCAAGTGATAGAGGGTGAACTTCCACTGCCTTTAAACGGAGTTTATGTCCGAAATGGCCCGAACCCGCAACACCAAGCTTGCCGTGCGCTTCATATGTTTGAAGGAGATGGCATGCTTCACTCTTTGAAACTATCAAATGGCCACGCAACTTATTGCAATCGCTATGTCAAGACTTACAAATATATGCTTGAGCGAGATGCCGGGTTTCCCATCATCCCAAATATGTTATCTGGCCTTTATGGCTTGCTCGACATATTTCGACTTCTAAAGAGTATAGTAACGGGTCGTTTTGATGTCACGAAAGGGATTGGTGTAGCCAACACTAGCCTTGCCTTTATTTCAGGTAAAATTCTTGCTCTTTCTGAGTCTGACTTACCTTATATTATTAATATAACTCAACAGGGTGACATTGAGACTTTGGGACGTTGGGATCTCGATAAAAAGTTGCTCTCCAATATGACCGCACATCCCAAAATCGACATGGATACCAAGGAGACATTTGCTTTTTCGTGGAGCTTCGTATTCCCGCACCTAACCTTCTTTCGCTTCGATGAAAAGGGTATCAAGCAAAAAGAAGTACCAATCTTTTCTATGCATAATCCAAGTTTGACTCATGATTTTGCCATAACCAAGAGGTTCGCAATTTTTCACGAGACCCAACTGGTTATGTCGCTAGCGAAAGTTTTGATGGGGAGAGGCACCCCGGTTGTTTATGAACCAAAACAGAGAACAAGATTTGGGGTCATCCCACGACAAGCCAAATGTGACTCAGAGATGAAGTGGTTTGAAGTTCAAGGGTTCAATGCAGCTCATATCATTAATTCTTGGGAAAGTAGTGACGAAGAAATAGTGATCGTGGCATCCAATGTTAAGTCGATTGAAAATTTTTTAGTCAATAAGAAATTGGATGTTGTTTTGGAGAAGGTAAAGATTAATTTGAAGACGGGGAAAGTTCATAGGAACATAATTTCCACTAAAAATTTGGAACTTGGGTCCATAAATTCATCTTATGTAGGAAAGAAAACTCGTTACGCCTACTTAGGAGTGCTTGAAGAGACCCCTAAAACGTCAGGTTTGGTGAAGATTGACTTAGAAACAGGGGACGAAGTAGGGAAACGATTTTATGGAGATGGTTGTTTTGGAGGAGAGCCATTGTTTGTGAGACGAAATGAGTATAACGGTGATGATGAAGATGGCGAATGCAACGAAGATGATGGATTTGTGATGACTTTTGTTCACAACGAGCATACTAATGAATCAATATTCCTTGTAATGGATGCCAAATCACCGGAGTTGAATACAATTGCAAAAATTAAGTTGCCTAGACGTGTACCTTACGGCTTTCATGGTCTATTTTTGGCCAACTGACAATTCATATGATCGTGATTTGTCTGGGCATATTTCAATTCTCTATTCCAATTACTCCTCAAAATTAGAACATGTAAATAGGGAATTAATAATATGTATTCATAGGGTTTTTACTTTTCTTTTTTGTCAAAAATGCTTTTTCGCCGTTAAAAGTTTATTGTTAAATCATTGAACAAAACGTGGCACAATTTTAGTCAAATATTCCTTGTGGTGAGTATAAAAGTTAGTACTTAGAATAATTGGCCGTCGGTCTAATTTTTGTATTAAAATATTAGATGTGTGAATTAAGTAATTAATTACTCCAAGTATTGAAAAAAGTAAATCCATAAATGATTAATTAAAAAAATCAATAGATATTTATATTTAAATAATAGATGGGTTTAAAAAGAAATTTTTTTGATAAATATTGAACAAATTGATGATCATCATAATAATAAACAATTAATGCATGCCAAATATAATACCAAACATTTAATGATATGATTAAATATAAAAATTGAAAAAAAAATATGATTTTTTATAAGGTTTAAATATCAAAAAACCCTTAACTTTTTAGTTTGGGACAAATAAATTCCTGATTTTTTTTTACCAAAAAAATCCCTTTATTCTCAAAAGATACCCAAATTGGTCCCTTACAGAATCCGTAAAAAACGCTGACGTCGATTTCCACTTCAGCATTTCTGGTAACATTGCAGGTGGGCCCACAACATCATAAATTAAAAAAAAATTAAATTAAATTTTTTTTTTCTTTTTTTTCTTTCTCAATTTTCTTTTTCTTCTTCTTCCTCCTCATTTTCTTCCCTCTTTATCTTCCCTCCGCGATAAGCTACGCCAAATCAGGAGAGTGAAGAAGCTCAACGGCTTGTGGAGCCGGGAGTTCAAGAAGAGCCGTGATGGAACTAGCATTATCGGTAGTCGGAACTGAGATCAAACGGTGAATTCATCTGTAAATTGGAGCACCTTGAGTGCCGTTGCTTCATCCCCGTCCGATACTGTTCCATTAGATCTGGTCTTGGCCTTCCCTCCGTTAGGCTCCATCGGGCAATTAAGAAACAAGAAAAGTACCCAATTTCGAAATTCTAAAAAATAACCAGTTCAAATTCGTGAAAATAAAGAGTACACCCACTTCGTTAATTCAACTCAATTTTGAGTCTAAGAGCTTCAAAATTTTCAAATAATCTTTGGTTTACTACTCCTCTAATGGCGGTCAAGCTTAGAAAAATGAGTTCTTGTTTTTTGGTTTTGAAGGAGAGTTAGTTGCTCTGTAAAAGAGATTACTTCTCAACCATTTGAAGTATAGGGAAAGCAATGTTGCTGGGGTTGTCTTGTTTAATAATAACAAGGAGAATTTTTTATTTTTCAGTAATATCCTACGCTAGCAGAACAGCTTAAAGAGCTAGCAGGTTTTCATATAGGTTTTCAAAATCTTAAGCAGTTGGGTGTTTTCATTTAATCGATGCTAAGAATAGAACGAAGTGATGGTCTCAACCCGTTTCTCCTTTCTTCGAAATCTGCTTATTTGCCTTGGGACTGAAAAAATGCTGATAAAAGTCACGAATTTAGAGATCATTAAGGTGATGAACAACGGCTGTGGGATGGGCAAGCTTCCAGTAAAATTGATTTTTGCAGATAGTGAGAGAAGAGAGAAGATGAAGGAAATTTCCCCATTGAATCAGTTGTTGGACAAGGATATATATTTCAGCCTACACAAGTTAGCCAACTGAACGAGTTACAAACCATGGAAACTGTTGTTTCCGATGTCGAGCGAAGCAAGGAAAGAGAGATTTGCAAGGTGGGGAGCAAGGGGGTGCCAGAGAGATTTCATTGCAGAAAGATTGAGGGAAGAAAATGAGGAGGAAGAAGAAAAAGAGATAAGGAAAAAAAATGGAGAAATTAATTTTCTTTTCTTTTTTTTAATTTAAGATGTTGACCCCACCCGCCATGTGGCCAGAAATGCTGACATGGAAAAACTACGTCAGCATTTCCCACGGATTTCTTCTAAAGGGACCAACTTGGGTAACTTTTAAGAGTAAAGGGATTTTTTTTGGCAAAAAAAATCAGGGATTTATTTGTCCCAAAATAAAAAGGTAAGGGATTTTTTTGATATTTAAGACTTTTTTATAATTTCATGATGGAATATAAATTTTAATCTCACCTAAACTTGCTTTAATGACTATAAGTCACTACATTTTCACTCAATGATGTGGGATCCAAAACTTTGAAAAATCTTGACCTTCTATAAATTCACAAAACAAAAGTAATGTAAATGTTGCTTAAATGGTGCAGCCATGCACCAGTTAAACGGACCCAAATAATATAAAAATTAAAAAAATATATATGATTTTTTATAATTTCATTATGGATTATTTGGATTTGCCACTTAAGCAGATTAATGGTTGAAAAATTAAAGTATTACGGTTTACAAATTTAAGTAACCAACTCGCCTAAGTCCCGGCCCATGAGCATTTCTAGTGCAACGTAAGCAGATTAAAGGTCGAGTGAATAAAATAATCAATTTTACAAATTTAAGTGACCAAATCATTAATTTTTTTTTAAGAAAATATTGTAATTTTCATTTATGAAAATGAAATTACAAAGATAATACTCATAATTACAATAAATTGAGAAAAATGCTCCTGTCTTAGATCTAGATCTAGGTCTTGCTCCGTGATCAGATGAGTCGTCTTGATGATTATATGGAGTCTCGAACCTTCTTCATAGATCTTTCGCTTGTCCACCACTCCATCGCTTTTGCTTCTCGGTGATTCCAAGAAAAAGCTTTCAACAGCGATAAAAAAGTGGCTGTTTCGAGGATCATTAGCACCCACCCTTTGATCAGAAAGAAAAACCATTCCGACAAGGCAAACTGTTTTCAATCTATTGTAAACTAAAAACTGGACAAAAGCCAGACTCATACTACTGAAACTAACTGACTCAAACAAACTGAATTGACTCAAGAAACTGACTAAACCCAACAGATCAATAGATTTGAGACTTTATTCTAAAATAAAAGTAAAAAAGATCAGACTCCTCCTCTCCCTTGACAAAAGAGTCAGGAGGAGGAGGAGGAAACAAAATTTTGGAGGGAGGAGGCTGAGAAATCATTAATTTTTTTTTGGTGACCATGATTTACGTAAAGTAATTAAATTTGTAATTTATTCTTTTTAATATTTAGAAACATACAAATGGCTTATATATTATAGACAATTTTACAAAGGGTGTTACTAAATACCGCCCCCCTTTGGACTATTTTGCCCTTTACTTTATTTTCCATCAAACTTCAAAATTTTCAATTCTCTCAAATTCTTTCAACCTTCAAACTTTCAAAGCTTAATCATTCAAAATCATTCAAGTAAAACAACATCAAAACTCATGTACAAAGATTTTTTCGAATTAAAAGTATGTTTTCTTAAAAAAAAAAAAGTCTATTTATCATTAATCAAAGATTAAAATCCTCTTGCTAATATTGACATATTCGTACCCATTTAAGCTAAATGAATTATCCAACCAATACTTATTAAAAAAAAAAGAAATTAAAAGAAAATTTAAAAAGAAAAAAAAAA